>RPFO01000310.1:505733-623233 GCA_009746045.1 Mesostigma viride | reverse complement strand
TCCATCCATCCATCCATCCATCCATCCATCGATCATCCATCCATCCATCCATCCATCCATCCATCCATCCATCCATCCATCCATCCATCCATCCATCCATCCATCCATCCATCCATCCATCCATCCATCCATCCATCCATCCATCCATCCATCCATCCATCCATCCATCCATCGGGGTTCATGCTCCGTGGCTCCCCAGCGGGAGCACGAGTTTAATAAATTAATTAATTATGCTCACGTAACGCTGTTACGAGTTAATTAATTAATTAATGGAGGTAGATGACGCGTAAAGATAGGTGGCAGACAGTAATGAAGGACACCAACCCAGTAGGTGGGGGCTACACATGTGACCAAATTTGGCAGGTAGTAGCGATTCGGGCCGTGGTGCCCGCAACCCTGTAACCCGGAACTAGATAGCTACACCATCCACCCCATCCCATCTTCATTTCCCTAAGGACTTGTGCTCAGGTGACGCAGTTACGTGTAAATTCATTAATTAATTAATTCTTCGAGAGACTAAATCATTCTTCGAATGACTTATGGAGCGAGAAGTGAGACAGCAATTGTGCTCATCCAGCCGCCAATGGGAGAACATGGGGGACATGCTGTGAGCCAGACATCCTCTTGGGTCGGCGACCGCTCGTCTTTGCTTCACCCCCACTAGCCACGATCGCAGGGAGCTGGTCCACCGCGGCCGGAGCTGCCACCACGCCACCCTCACCCCCAGGGACGGGGGGAGGCCTGCGGAGCAACGCCCGCCTCCCAAACCCCTGTACGGCGACCGGGGCCGCCGACGGGGGTGGCAGCGGCCCTGGGATCACAGGGAGTCCCTGGCCCTCGGCCACAGGCGGGCGAGGCGTTGTCGACGGCGCCTCCCTGCTGGCAGCCGGCTGCTGCGTCTGCAAGCAGTTGGCCGCCTGGGATGGCAGCAGTGTGCCGGGCGAGAGGTTATTATTCTGCTCCCCCAACGGCACGACAGCCGGCGCTGGACCCCGGAGCGTGCTCCTCCCCCCCCGCACCTGCGCCACGTGGCCCAGACCGCCCTCCTGCGGGTGGTGGCTCTGTGGCGACGCCGCGGGTACCGCGGGCAGCAGCGGAGCTTGCAGCGGCTGCTGTGGGATGTGCTGGGAATGCGATGGCTCGCCGGGGGACCATCCTCCTCTCTGGGCAAAGAGACTGCTCCGCCCAAAGCGCGCCTGGGGGGACTCGACCATCGGCGATGGCGACGTGCTGGCATCCGCACCATGTCCTGGCACGGACCCCAGAACCAGTGGCACCGCCCCCGCCCCCGCCCCAGACGCCGCTTTCTGTGCGTGCAGCATGTTGCGCCCACCACGCACGTGTGGCGAGCCAGGGCCGGCCCCAGAAAACTCGCCGGTTGTCGTGGCCGATGGCGAGCTGGCGTCATCAGGCGCCCCTGGGCCACCGTGCAGGGAGCTGCGGCCCCCACGCGGGTGCGGCAAGTGCGCTGTGTTGCCTGGGTGGCCAGTGAAACCATCGGCGCCGCTCCCACTGGCAGACGGCACACTGGTCGCCGCCACCAGCACGGCATGGCTGGTCGGGGCAAGGCTACTCGCACCATGGCCACTGGTATAATTATTGGTACCGGCATGTGAGTGGCCACTGCTGACATTACCCGAGCCCGCTGCTGCTGATGCCACCGCCACACCAGCGCCCCAACCATCCGCCCCCCCCACCGCTGGCGCAGGGTGCGCCCCCCCCAGGGTCCCCGCCGCCGCTTTCCTCCCCAGCGTGCTCCGTCCCGTCGCGTGCGCGTGCGGCGCTGATGACAGCGGCTCGGCAGCGACTGCAGCTGAGGATGATGGTGACTCAGCGCTTCCATCCGCCACTGGGTTGGTCGCTGTCGGTGACACAGGTGGTTGACCCGCGTTCGCTGCGGTAACTGTTGTCATCGATGATGATGATGATGATGACGATGATGAAGACAATGAGGAGGATGATGCCACGGGCTGTGCCGCCCCTGCCCTGTATGCCAGCAGCGTGCTCCTCCCGCCACGTGGCGCCGCCTGGATCGACGGCGATGCGGCCGCCGCCGCTAGCGATGACGCAACAGCTGGCAAAGGCGATGACGAGCGAACGACGGCTGGCGATGAGGAGGGTGCAGACGTCGATGGCGGCATGCCGGCGGTGCTTGTGGCCGCCCCCACTGACAATGGCGTCATCAAAGGAGACTGTGCTGGCGCCGGGGCAGCGGCGACTTGACCCTTAAGCGCCTGGGCCTTGAGCATGCTGCGCCCACCCCGGGGCTTGGGCGAGTCCATCGCCGCCCCCGCCCCCGCCCCCGCCCCCGCCCCTGCCCCCGCCACAGATAACCCCCCATGAGTCGCGTTGCCCCCGTGTGGTGATGTCAGCGAGGTGCCGGGATCCCCCACAACGCTCACCGCCATCGTCTCCGCGCCTTGCTGGCCAGGGAGGGCCCCCACGTTGCCGTCCCCGAGGGGGGGACGCTTTGTCGACCCTTTTAGGGGACCGGACGGCCGAGAGACCTGCCCACCGCTGCTCCCTCGGGTTCCTCCCGGCACCCGCTTCCCTGACGATCCGCTGTGGGAACGCTTGCTGCCATCACCCGCAACACCCTTGCTGGCATCACCTGGAGAACTGTCCGTAGAGCCTGCACTCGGGGGCAGAGCATCGCCCCCTCCCTGGCTGGGCACGCCGGCGGTGCCTACACCGATGCCCATGCCCCTCGCTCTCGCTGCCGAAGGCTCCCGAGACCTGCTTGGCTGCAAGGTGCTTGGGTGCGATGCATTTGGTGGATCCGACGCATTTCGCTGCAACTCCTTTGACTGCAAACCACTCCTGCTCGATTGTAATGTGCTCGATGGTAATGTGTTCGACGATGATGATGTGAGAAGCACCGCGTTCCCTTCCTCCCGTGTCAGAATCTCCGCGTTGGCCGCCACCGCCTCCGAGTTAGGAGCATTGGCTGCAAGTGCCCCGCCAGGTGTCGACTCGGCGGGAGATGCCAGGGGACTAAAGCCATCCCCATCTCCCCTGACTGCCCCATCGAGTGCCATCCCATCACTAAGACGCACCCCTGGTGTCTGCGCATGGCCATCCTTAGCGCTGTGGCCGTGTTTGGTCAGCCCAAAGGGCATCTTCTGGGAATGTGCTTCGTTCACGTGGCCGTCCCCAGCCCCATGCCCACCCTTGCCCAGTTTGCCGTGGGGCGCCGCAGCGCGCGCGGCACCGGCGGCTCGGTTCCTGCCAGGGTGCTGGGAGGCGCCGTGGCGGGGGCGTGGAATTCTCGCCGCGGCGGCCGCACGGGGAACCCCGTCCTTGCCACCATGGTGGTCACCATCCTCATTACCATCGTCAACCCCGTCCTTATTGCCATGGTGAACCCCATCCCTACCACCGCCATCGCCGCCGCCATCCCCACGGGCATCATGGTGCCCCGTTCCCCCCTGGTGGACCCCGGCACCATTACCCACGCCATCACCACCGGCATCATGCCCTGCGGCGACATGATGTCCCGTGGCATCATGCCCGGCCGCCGTGTCAGACTGCCCACTAGAGTGACCAGTAGCGTGACCAGTAGCATGACCAGTAGAGTGACCACCCGTATCACCAGGGTGGGCCGTCGCCGCCGCATCGTTACTCTGCCGTCGGCGTGGAGTCGTCGCGGGGCTACACGTGTCCACTTTGTAATGCACCGCCGCGTGGTGAGGTCCACCGAGCCGGAACCCGCCCATGACCCGCGGCTTGTGCCCACCCTGACCACTGCCATCCGCACCCTGGATGGCCGCCCTCGCGCCCTCCACCTCGGCCACCACGCGCGCCCGCCGCAGCCGCCGTGCCTGCATCCGGCCGATGTGCCCCCGCCAGCACCGCTGGATCACCAGCGCTGCGTCCGCCCGTGTCGCAAACATTCCCCGGATCAAACCAGCCTTGAGCGCCCTCCGGGTCGCATAACCCCGCCAGCACGCCTGGATGGTCGTTGCCGCACGGACCCGCACGCTACTCCGCCAGTCTCGGAGCGCCCGACGTGCCGCGTGGCCCCGCCAGTGCCGCTGGATCGTGACCGCCGCGGCCGCCCTCCGTTTATGCTCAGCCTCATCGACCACGGTCGGCATGAGCACGTCTGGGGTGGGCGCTGACGTCATCGACCGCCCTAGCCCAGCGAGATTGACCCCACGGATGCCGGTCATATTGCGGTTGTTTCCTGTGGCCACCGCAGGCCTGCTTCCATCTGGGAGCGACGCCCTGGCCCGGAGCTGCAGGGCCACGAGGCGGCGCGCCCTGTGGCCGCGGAAGGCCGCTTGGATGGTCACCGCGGCCTCGCGGGCGATCGCGGAACGCTCCACGTGGGACGGGTGCAGGAACGAGAACTGGTTGTTGGAGAAGTTGTAGTAGTAGGTGCGGGGCATGGGGGGCGGGGGCGCTGCTGCGGCCACAGTGCCAGCTGTCGATGAATCCCTGGTTCCTGCCCCTGGGCCAGGTGTCGGCCCAGGCAAGTGTGCCTGTCCTGGTATTGAACCCACATTCTCCCCGCCCTGAGCCCTCCCTTTCTCGTCCCCAATCTTTGGCGATCCCCCCCCTGGTTCCCTTCCCTCCCCAACTGTATCTCCGCTATGCGACTTGGCATCCCCTTCCCCTGTTAATCCCCCTTCATCGCTCCTCCCCCCACTACCTTCCCCCCGCTCTCCTTCCCCTTCCCCATGCCCTCCACCGTCCCCCTCTCTGCTTCCTTCCGCCCGAGACGCCCCTCCTGCTGCTCCCCCTTGCAGACGATCGTTGTCCGCCACCACCCCATTCTCCGCTCCCCCGTCCCCTGACCTTGCCGCCCCTTCGACTTCTCTGACATTCCCCGCAGCGGTCGCCACCGCCGCGGGACCGGCCGCAGTAAACGACACGCCCGGCGCGACGCCGGCACCGCCCGACAGGAACGTCACGATTCCCCGGAACTCCATCCACGGCAGCGGCACCCTGGCCTCATCCAACGCCCGGTACGACTGGAACCGCCGCCGCCTCTCGCTGCCACCTGTCGCCGCCGCGACCTCCGCCCGTTTCCGCCGGATCAGCTCCAGGAAGTACCCGTCCAGCGGGTGCGCGGTCATGCAGCGGCCTGTCGGGCCATGCAGGTAGTGCGTCTCCGGGTCATCATCGAGCCCGCCTGCAGGGGCGCTGGCGGACCCGGAGCGCCCAGGGCTGGTTGTTGCGGCAACATGGACAGGACTAGCCCCTGCGGGGACACCAGGTTGGGCAGCCCCGGTAATGGGTGTCCCTGCGTCGTCGCCAATCGGGGTGGTCGTGGGAGATGTTCCCGCGGACCCATCTTGGTTGGTGGCGGTGGCGGTCCCAGCGGCGCTGGCCCCCTTGGGCGTGGTCGTTGTCGTCATGGTTGCCCTTGTCGCAAGGCCAGCAGCGGTGGGGCTTCCAGTCAGTGACCGACCCGTGCCCATCCCAAACGGCGTGGTACCGGTGGCACGCGATGCGGGAGAGCGCGCCAGGGGGCTCGCGACGGGGGCTGGCCCATCTATTTCCATCCACTCGGGCGGGAGAGGGGCGCTCACCGCGAAGCGTGCGATCTCCATCAGCCAGGGCTCCCTGGGGATGGCAATGCCCTGACGGGGGGGGGGGGAGGGGTGTCCAAGTGACCACAATGGTGGCAATAGAAACCAGAGGGATTAGATATGCAGAGGCGAAGGGTCAGCGGAGGGGAAGGGATGGCAAAAGGAGAGCTCATTCCTACAGCAAGGGCAGCAAGGATGGCGAAAGGGAGGCTCATTGCTACAGCAAGGGCAGCAAGGGGGGGCCAGGGGGCAGGGAGGTGAGGCAGGGTGGGCTGGTTGGTGGGAATCCTGTGAGGGTGGGGAAGATGGGCATGATCAGGGTTAGCATACCCTTTTGGCGGAAAACAACTTACGCCTAAATGTTTATGAATGCACCCACAAAAAATCGCTAAACTGGGACTTCATTGGGCCTTGCCGTCACTATTGGTAGGTATAATTCATGACAAAGGTATATTTTAGTATCTCGCCTCCTGGCGTACTATAAGAAGCACCACGTCGTAATTCCTAAAACCCTTGCTTCAATGTGCCTCGTCAAGTTGCCTCATATGCTTCAACGTGCCTCGTTTATTCAGGAGCCTGTTGTTGGCTTGAAGAAAAAGTGAATCATACATAGGTTTCAGCCACAACGGAAAACATCAGGTACCACCACGATTTCATGCATGCATGCATGCTTGTCTTACCATGCCTGTATCCTGTTCAGATTAGCAACACGGGGTGGCCAACATGGGGTCTTCTGATCACCACGGGGTACCAGCCCAGCATCACTTCATAAGACTTCAGATACCATCAATCTCCCCTACATGGCTTGCGCGATTCGTGGTTGATGATCGTGAAATCGATGAGTACACTACCTATAGCTGCACAAGGAAACCGCCTCTTTGATTGACATGCCCAACCCGACAAACATCTCCTTTCTCGCCACATGATTCCTTTCAAACATCTCCCTTTCGTGCCACATCCATTTCACGCCCCCACGTTGCCCCACACTGCTTCCTTCTTCCGGCACAAGGAATTCCCACAGGATAAATTACCAGCCATGGCCCTTCAATGCTTGCGCACCCACCAGCAGTCGACTGGTTGCTGCACAGCCACGCCCATGCACCCAGCTGCACTGCCACCCGCAATCCCCGCCAGGAACAACCAACGTCCCTGTCTCCCTGACAGCTCATACCAGCAACACATGGGAAAGGTTGTTTCTTGTCCTTTTTCCGTTTGTTCTTGCACACTTAGCTCCTTAGAACCTTTCCCTGCCTGCTCCTCACACACCCATGACTGTCGCATTTCGCGACAGCACACATATAGCCATCCTTTAATTTTTTGGGTACAATGTTGGATTTGAACACAGGACCTCTCGCACGATTTGCTAAAATGCAAATACTACGTAAATTAAGCTATCTAATGTCCTTGCCATACCCCCAAAATAACATGCTGCAGCCTAATGATATCCAAAACCTATATGAGACCCACCCACTCCTAGACTGCATCCTCAGCTCTACGGCTTCGCTAGGCAACCCCATTTAAAAGGGGGTTGGATTAGGAAAATGTTGCCAGTATATCCAGACACTGCAACTACCTCCTCAGCACAGCGCTCACTACCACTCCTCAGCACACCCGTTTCCCTCTTGTAGGCATCCAAAATTTGCCTACATGCTCATTAAATCCACTCCATGTTAGCCCGCGGCTTGACTATGCCTGTTCACTACTAGTATATGCCAATCCCTAATCCTTGTACCACCACACCTGTTCACTACTAGTCTATCCCCATCCCTCACCCATGTACCACTACACCTGCTCACTACTAGTATATGCCCATCGCTCATCTATTTACCACTATGCCTGTTTCGCTAGTCTATCCCCACCTATTTACCACTATACCTGTTTGCTACTAGTCTAGCCCCATCCCTCACCTACTTACCACTTCCCCTTTGTGCTCCCCCCCTCTGCCCCTACAATCCTGTCTCCCCCCCGCCTCACATTCCCCCCCGCTCACTTCCCCGTGCCCGATGCTTCTGCTCGGGCAATTCACCCTCCCAACCATCCCCCCTGCCCCCCAAATCCCTCCTCCTTACATGCCTTGAGTTGCCCCCCCCATTCATTTCCCCCCCCCACCCACCCATTCACATGCAACCATAATGCCTTGCACCCGCAAGGTCCCCTACACCTCTCCAGTTCCCATCCATGATGTGGGCGTGAGCAACCAACACGGGTGCTAAATGCAGAACAGGCAACACTCAGGGTGCGGACAGGTAAGTCTAGAATAGCACGGATTGGACATGCTGTGGGGATGAGGGCAGTCTTGTTCTTCTACATACTGTGCTACACATCAACATACACATGGAAGCATTGGACTGTGCTGACATCTCTGGAGACACATCGCTCACAACCGTGCTGACATCTCCGGAGATACACCTCTGACAAGTGTGCTGGCATGTAAGGAGATACTAGATCCCAAACCCCACCCCACCCCGCCCCGCCCTATCCTGCCCCCCTCACCAATAAACTGAATAAAAGAAGGGGGCACGGGCAAGTGCTGAGGGTACCCACCAGGTATGATGCCATATCCCTGCATTCCTCCGGGGTGGGAGGGCTCTCCCCTGCCATCGCCGCCATCAACTTGTTGCCGTGCTGGTGCATCCACACGACCTGGCGGTAGAACTCCTCCAGGGGGTGCGCCCACGACGTCTCCCCCCTCTCCTCCCGGTAATAGTAGCAGGGTTTGCCAGGGAGCTCCATACGGCCCCACCCAGGGGGAAGCTCCCCGCGCACAAACTCCTCCACCACCCATCGCAGGGACGGGTCGGCCGCGAGATCAATTTCGAGGAATTTTCGCGCGGTGTCGAAGGCTGGGTCGCCCGCAAGGGCGCCGTCGGCGACCAGGTCCTCGGCAGCGACGTCCGCTTCATGCGCCTTTGTCTTGTTTTCAACCGCCACATCCTCGGCGAGCGGTTGGATTGGCTCCCTGACAGTGGATCGTAGTAGTGGATCGTAGAACTGGATGGAGCTTGGCTGGTCATTCTCCCCTTCCTCCCATAATATAGGCATCTTCCTGCTGGCAGTGGACGCCCAGCTACGCCCTGCGTCCCTTCCTCGGAATAGCAGGGCGAAGCGTGCCGTGAATCCGCGTCAGGCAAAGAAAGATGCCTGGAGACATGCGTGAACTCCACGCCTTTACATAATTCGGCCACTGCAGCAAGAGCTCACTAAAAATGTAGTCTCTGGCCCTACCACATCTCCATGTGCAAGCTACGGCTACAAGAAAGCTTGAAACCAACAGGGAGCTTTTTCATATGGGGCATACGAGCTGCTTCTTTATCATTTTTTATCATCCTCCTAACATCTCCTTGACATGGCAGAGCAAAGAAATGTCGCTAAATAATCGATAACCAATTGCCCAGAATCCATTGGGCACCTCTCGGCTTAAACCTCCCAGTTAGTATTTGTAGCCTCCCCTTCTCGGCCACCAGTGGAATTACACATCACAATGGACAGCAGCTGAAGGAGATTGGCCTGCATTTCCAAAAATCCGAAAATGGCTTCCTAACTAGATAGCGTCTTCGTACAGCAGCAAACTTTTTCCTGCTGAAAGTTGACATAGCCAGTATTCCAGAAATACCATGTCGGGAGTCACGCTAGTGCGCTGATATTTGCGTTCGCCACATACTTCTGCTTCTTGTGGCTTGCGACGATTCCCATACTACGGCATAGTACTGTTGTTGTTGTTGTGTCCAACGCCACTACTGCATAGTCCTGACATAGTTTAGTATCTGTACGGCAGGTTTTGTAGTGTAACTCACTGCACAACTGGCGCATCAGAACGCCGCGCCGGGGATTTCGTGACAGGTTTGGCGGGAATCTCCCACCTTAGGCACCACAGCAACAACAGCTCTCGGATCTACTATTAATAACCCTGTCGGACCACCGGCGCGGGAATATACTCAACTCGACTCAACTCTCGGAGCACAACTCCAAAACCTGGACAAAGTAATAATTTGTTCGTGTTCGCTCCTGGTTCGATCTTTGTCTGGCTATGACCGGCGTGGGATCCATGAACTACAACAAATACGCGTTGAGGCCTGAGAGCGGTTCATGAATCACGGCTCACGAGTCACAAGCCACGACGCCGAGTTACCACCGCAGCACTAAATGTTGCAGAGGTTTGCTTTCCCATAAACTATTATTGCTATTCCTTACAACGAGGTTGAGGTTCCGTCAGGCATTAGGGTCTCACAATATCAAAGAGACAACCAGCGCAGGCCAGAAATCGGGAGAATATGCCCATTTCAAAGGCTTGAAGCCTGGCGCCATGGGCCAGCTCTAAATGGTGCAGCACCACCTTCACAAGAGTGATCAGGGGTGCGGATGTTTCTAGTGCGCACTCTCTCTATATGTTTCCTGGTACCGGTTCTAAGACGGAGCACGCGGTCGCGCAGCCCGACGGTTCATATACTTTCGTCGGCGGACGACCAGCATTCAGGATGCGATAAGATTCTATAATAACCTGTGCTATGCGAGCCTGGTCAATTATGTTGGATTGGGTCCATACATTCGTCCGATTTACTGGCGAGCCTCTGGAAGTTTCTGCAGGGTGGGCTTACTAGTGTAACATTAGGGTAAGAACTTTGGGAGATGCTAGGCGATGCGCTGTGTTGTATTGACTTATCGAGGCGACTTCATGTTGGTAGTAATGCAAACATAGAACCGACGAGCAAGGCAATTAGCCAATCTCATTGCCGTCCTTAAAGTGTAGACGCCTGAGGGTTGCTTGTGGATTTAAACACCGACTGTCCACGTTTACAACAAGCTCTAAATTCTCTGAGTGCCTTGGCGTGCTTCGTAAGAGACTGCTGTTATGTGCGATGATGGGCAGCCTCGCCAGTTAATTGAGAAGCATCACGAGATGCAAACCTTCTTGTCATGGAATTCATGCATGTGCAGACTAACGATTTCTCTAATTGATGCAAGCGCGTGGATGGTAGCAGGCAGGCTTTATGGCCGCAGATGAGAGCGCAATGCACCAGGAAAATTAGAATTGTTTATGAGACGACGGGGACCTCGTATACTTACTGGATTGTTATGCCACATAGACCATGCACATTGCACACTGCTTCAGTCTGGGTCGTCAAGGCAAGCAGCATTAGTAAACCAAGCAACCAGTGAACTGCATTACATCAATGAAACAATCATTACATGCACACATGCGCATTAACCATATATGGACACATGATTTCTGGCCTGCGCTGGTTGTCTCCTTGATATATCAAGGAGACAACCAGCGCAGGCCAGAAATTGGGATAATCCGGACCATGTGTATCCCGGCCTGATGCTAATGAATGAACTCGTGGCTGGTAAAACGATTGCCAGCCGGCCTCTAGGTATACTCCTATCTTGGATTTTAAAAGCACTTCGGTGCTCCGTGACTCCCCAACGGGAGCACGAGTTTAATTAATTAATTAATTATCTTGGATCGAGCCAGTGCATTGACCAAGTTGGATGCCCAGGGGCCTGGCAGCGCATTAGCATGTTCCGAAGATAGCTAGAAGCTGATCGATCGGTGCCGCTGCCACATTATGTTGCTGGCAGTATTTGGTTTACTATTTGCCGCTTGCCTCGACTATATATACCAAAGAGACAACCAGCGCAGGCCAGAAATCGGGAGAATCCGGACCATGGTAGCTCGAGCCTGCCGTTATCTTTTCCGCGTTTTCGAGTCGTTCAGGATGATGTTCAGATGAATATATACGCTTGGTTGATATAGCTAGCATCGGCTATGCCCCCTGAATCGGATTTTCGACAGATATCCAACCGTTGTCAACCCGTTTCACGTTTTGATACCTTAGGTATTTAGTGGACAGGTGTGTAGCACTCCTACGCACCAAACGCTCGTGTAGTATCAAGGAGACAACCAGCGCAGGCCAGAAATCGGGAAAATCCGGACCATGGTAGCTCGAGCCTGCCTTTATCTTGTCCGCGTGTTCGAGTCGTTCAGGATGATGAAGATGAATGGTGATGGAAATGTGTAGCCTTGTGCATTGAAATTATCAAAGAGACAACCAGCGCAGGCCAGAAATCGGGAGAATCCGGACCATGGTAGCTCGAGCCTGCCGTTATGGCTGGCTTACGTGTAGAGCGACTAGATGACCTATACGGTGGGGCCGGAAACAGCTTGCTTGATCAGGGCGTGTGCTTCGAGCCTAACTGGCCGGGAGTGTCTAGGGGTAAGCACCATTTGGTGCGATCGCTCTCCCACCATTTACGAGGAAATACCCGCAAATGGGAAACCACTGAAAAGCTAGGTCTAGCTAGTCAGTCATTACGTTAGCGATGCCATGATTCCAAACAACCAAGAACTGCACACGGTGCAAAGGCAAAAATCCGGAGGACGGCACTTTCAAATGTGCGGCAGGAACCAAAAGTCCGCGTATGCCAGAAAACATCGTGTTGCTGCAGCGACGCGACGATGTGGACAACGAATCCAGTGCCAAGCTCGGAACGGCCGCAAAGGAGATCTGGCATCACAGGGTTCAGATGTGCGGAGATACTACGCGATCCAGCCGGTCTACGACCTGTTTGTAGAGCTTGTGCCAAGGGGCAGCTCGTGTAGTATATCTTGCACAATTTCCTAATTACTGGCACCACTCTCCGGTAAATAGTTTTTTTGCAGTCGGGCTGTAGCTAGCTTGGGATTAATTAATTAATTAATTAAACTCGTGCTCCCGTTGGGGAGTCACGGAGCACCGAAGTGCTTTTAATCCCTGTGTGTGCACAACAGGAGAAAGGGCAGAGACCCCAAAGGGTAAAAGCTTGGGATGCCTAGCTAGTAGCTACAGATCAGGAGACCGATATCAAGGAGACAACCAATATCCCCCCCGCCGGATAAGGAGACCGATATAGCCGCGGAATCATGCCAGCTAGAGGTCCTAGTTCGAATCCGCGTGTTGGATTGCTACTTGACCTTTCGCCTCCATGACCACCGCCGCTGGTGGAGCAACCCCGCCCTACCCCGGATTGTCAAGCGTGACCTCTTCAAGGTCGTCATTCTGACGATCCTGACCTACGGCGCCGAGACGTGGGCACTGACGCAGGAGCTGGAGCAACGACTCGACGGCGCCGTCACCAAGATGCTGCGCCAGGCCCTTAACATCCCCTTTGGTTTGCACATTAGTAATGAGGATTTGTACGCTGATTTGCCCTATGTTTCCCACATTATTAGGCACAGGCGCCTGGGCCTAGCCGGGCACCTGGCCCGCACAGATCAGGTAGATACATCAGATAGACTAGCTGGCACCAAGCCCGCCCAGCCTGGGCGATATGTCCTCACCTGGCGTGCCCCCGGCCGCGCGCGGCAGGGCCGCCACCCGTGGACGTTTCGTGATAGACTCGGCATGGACATGTGCTACACTAGACGTGACGGGCTCACCCCCGCCCCCCGGGCAGCCTCCTGGTTTGTCTGTAATATGGAGGCAGATGGTGCGCAAGGATAGATGGCAAGTAGTGATGAAGGAGACCACCCCCAAGCCTGTGGGGGCTCCGCGTGTGACCAAGTATGGCATTCATAGCGATTCGGGCCGCGGTGCCCACACCCCTGTAACTAGGACATAGATAGCTTATACCATCCATTCCATCCCATGTTCCCCTCCCACTGAGGACTTATGCTCACGTGACGCAGTCACGTGTCTATCAATTAATTAATTAATTGACCTTTCGCGTCCCGGCGCTCGTGGCAGCATTAACTCATGCCACGTCCGTGATCATTTACGTGCGCGCACTCGAGAAACGGCTGTTCATGCCGAATCATTTACGTCCGGTTCAGTTCCGTTGGTTTGGTGATTCCGCGGTACATGTTTGGCTTAAGGCTTTGTTCAAGTCTGGGTACGGGCCGGTGTGAAGCGCCACGCCGGAGATGCTAGTATACCCAACCTCACACACATGAGAGCTCTAGTATTGCTGTGGACATGTCTTCCAAGTGATAGTCTATAGGATATAATGGCGACATTCATGGTTTACTAGCTGCTGCTTGCCTTGACAATATTATATGTTGCTCCATGAACTCAGCCAGCCAATACTTGTGGATCGAGGCATGCCCATGTCTGTGAAATTGATTTACTGAATCGTCCAGGTCAAGGTTACGTGAAACACTTACGCCATAATCATTCAGGCATATCGAGCAACTAAGCTTGTCCCACTTACTGGCATCCTTAACTCTTCAGCATTAAAAATGTCTGTAAGTCCAAGGCAAGTCTCCAATTGATCATCACCCCAATGGTGCAAACATTGAACCCCCTTGGCCACGGGAGACCATATTTCACTCCTGCTCAGTTCAGCTTCTCAACTGCACTCTCTCCAATCATGGTAGCACCTTTCACGGACTGGTTTCAACCCCTCCACAATCAACCTATATATATGCCACAGGAAACTAAGCCCAGAGGCTCCGCCAATATCACGCGAGCGGGCGAATTAGAGTTAGCAGATCTGCTTCACACGTCTGGGCATGCAGGAGGGCCACGCTGTGCCCTACGTTTCGCAAGGGTCAACTTGTTTCGCTTGAGGTCGCCTGGCTTGGCCGTGGCCCATGACATGAGCCATGGAATGAGAGTCTACATATTTATCAATTAATTAATGAATTACTTGACATGAGCCATGATGGCCTCGACGACCGTGTCCACCGACGCCATGGCGCCATCGCCCACGTCACCGCACGCGAGCACCTTGGAGACGGTGGGCAGCACAGCAACGCCGAGCGAGGCCAGCACGTCCAGGTGGCGGCGCGTGAACGCGCTCTCCCACATGTACGTGTTCATCGCTGGGGCCACTGTGGGTTGAAATGTTTTGGGGGAAAAGGGCCGCGTGGGCGACGTGCATGCAAGAGAGAAGGGGGTTGGAGGGCCACAGGAGAGAAGTGAATGAAGATGATAAGGGGGGCAAAGGAAAGCGAGGGGGGCAACAGGTACACGAGGGCGATGTGGATGGAAGGAGAGCGGGCGCATGTTAAAAAGACCCTGAAACAGTGAACGGGCAGGTGGGCCTGGCGGAAGGCCAGGCCACCGAGATAATAGATATCTCCGATAATAGAAATCTCCAATTATACTTATCAAGGAGACAACCAGCGCAGGCCAGAAACGGGAGAATCCAATTACACTAGTGTCAGAAAATAGATAGCTCCGATAATAGATATCTCCGATAATGGATACCTCCGATGATAGATATCTCCGATAATAGATATCTACGATAATAGATATCTACGATAATAGATATCTCCGATAGCAGATATCGCCGATAATAGATATCTCCGATAATGGATACCTCCGATAATAGATATCTACGATAATAGATATCGCCGATAGTAGATATCACCGATAATAGATATCTCCGATAGTAGAATAGCAGATATCTCCGATAATAGATATCTACGATAATAGATATCGCCGATACTAGATATCTCCGAACATGCCACTACCATCAGAGTGACACATACAATTGAAATAGCTTAAGCAACTCCAACTTTCACTACGACACGTGCCATAAACCAAGGGGTGTTCGTGAGATGAAGGCCCCAGATGGAAACTTTCACGCACAAGCCACCAGCACAAACCAAGGGGTGTTCGTGAGATGAAGGCCCCAGATGGAAACTTTCACGCACAAGCCACCAGCACAAACCAAGGGGTGTTCGTGAGATGAAGGCCCCAGATGGAAACTTTCACGCACAAGCCACCAGCACAAACCAAGGGGTGTTCATGAGATGAAGGCCCCAGATGGAAACTTTCACGCACAAGCCACCAGCACAAACCAAGGGGTGTTCGTGAGATGAAGGCCCCAGATGGAAACTTTCACGCACAAGCCACCAGCACAAACCAAGGGGTGTTCGTGAGATGAAGGCCCCAGATGGAAACTTTCACGCACAAGCCACCAGCACAAACCAAGGGGTGTTCGTGAGATGAAGGCCCCAGATGGAAACTTTCACGCACAAGCCACCAGCACAAACCAAGGGGTGTTCATGAGATGAAGGCCCCAGATGGAAACTTTCACGCACAAGCCACCAGCACAAACCAAGGGGTGTTCGTGAGATGAAGGCCCCAGATGGAAACTTTCACGCACAAGCCACCAGCACAAACCAAGGGGTGTTCGTGAGATGAAGGCCCCAGATGGAAACTTTCACGCACAAGCCACCAGCACAAACCAAGGGGTGTTCGTGAGATGAAGGCCCCAGATGGAAACTTTCACGCACAAGCCACCAGCACAAACCAAGGGGTGTTCGTGAGATGAAGGCCCCAGATGGAAACTTTCACGCACAAGCCACCAGCACAAACCAAGGGGTGTTCGTGAGATGAAGGCCCCAGATGGAAACTTTCACGCACAAGCCACCAGCACAAACCAAGGGGTGTTCGTGAGATGAAGGCCCCAGATGGAAACTTTCACGCACAAGCCACCAGCACAAACCAAGGGGTGTTCGTGAGATGAAGGCCCCAGATGGAAACTTTCACGCACAAGCCACCAGCACAAACCAAGGGGTGTTCGTGAGATGAAGGCCCCAGATGGAAACTTTCACGCACAAGCCACCAGCACAAACCAAGGGGTGTTCATGAGATGAAGGCCCCAGATGGAAACTTTCACGCACAAGCCACCAGCACAAACCAAGGGGTGTTCGTGAGATGAAGGCCCCAGATGGAAACTTTCACGCACAAGCCACCAGCACAAACCAAGGGGTGTTCGTGAGATGAAGGCCCCAGATGGAAACTTTCACGCACAAGCCACCAGCACAAACCAAGGGGTGTTCGTGAGATGAAGGCCCCAGATGGAAACTTTCACGCACAAGCCACCAGCACAAACCAAGGGGTGTTCGTGAGATGAAGGCCCCAGATGGAAACTTTCACGCACAAGCCACCAGCACAAACCAAGGGGTGTTCGTGAGATGAAGGCCCCAGATGGAAACTTTCACGCACAAGCCACCAGCCATGGAGTACTTCAAGGCATCATGCACCGTACCAGCTGGGTAAGGAAGAGCGGCTGTCACACAGAGAATAAGTGGGAGGGGGCGGTGGAGGTGAAGAGAACGAGGCTTAAGCACAGGCGATCAGGACGGTGACATGGGGACGAAGGGCTGACAATGTTACAGTAGAAACATTACTACAAATACAATAATTGACCGAGACAACTATGATTGTTATCATTTGTTGTTAGTGGTACCACATAACCAACCAAACTTCTTTCAAGGGGTGCCGAGATTCCAGCGTTCGAAAGCACAGCAGGATTGGAACAGGGAAATGGGACGATAAATGTTATGTATGGTGTGCGCGCACTCAGCACATAAGAAAATAACTGAAGTGAGATTTCAGAAATAAAATAACGCACCCAACATGGGCTTTGAGAAATCCCACGCGCGCACGATGCAGGTGACGAGGTTGTCCGAGAACCCACCTGCCATCTGGTGGGCCGAGGGGCATGTGGGCCGAGGGGCATGTGGGCGGAGGGGCATGTGGGCGGAGGGGCATGTGGGCCGAGGGGCATGTGGGCGGAGGGGCACGTGGGCGGAGGGGAATGTGGGCAGAGGGGCATGTGGGCCGAGGGGCATGTGGGCGGAGCTACATGTGGGCCGAGGGGCATGCGCGCGGAGGGACATGTGGGCCGAGGGGCATGTTGGCGGGGGTTCATGTGAGCCGAGGGGCATGCAACAGGAGGAGCACCCGACGAGGAACGTGTGCGCATGGCGTCATATGAGAGGAAGGCGCGATGAGGGAAATGCCACTGGAGGGATGTCACATGCCACCGGGACAGGAAGACAACGAGACGCGCACCGGGGGGTATTGGTAGAATTATGTTTGCAATACTTAAATGCCGCCCGAAGGAGGTCACCCGGGTACCTAAGATAGCGTCGTACCACCCAGAGGGGGAGCATTTCACCTCACCTTGGCGCGATACCTGGGCAATAACTTGCAAAATCTATAGATCTAGTAGTATAAGATTATGAATCTATAAATGCATAGATGTAAATTTTGCTGTTCTGGCACACAGTGGTGCAATCACCACCAGATGTAAGATTCTTCAACCTGCAGCTGGGCAAAGTGTAAGTGCATGTGCATGTGCATGTGCATGTGCATGTGCATGTGCATGTGCATGTGCATGTGCATGTGCATGTGTTTGTGTGTGTGTGTGCATGTGTGTGCATGTGTGTGCATGTGTGTGCATGTGTGTGCATGTGTGTGCATGTGTGTGCATGTGTGTGCATGTGTATGAATGGGTGTGTTTCTGTGTGGGCGTGTGTGTGTTTCTGTTTTTGTGTGTGCTTGTATGTGTGCTTGTGTGTGTGCATGTGTGTGTGTGCAGACGCTGCGGCAGTCACCATACACTGTAAGATACATTACCGTTCACTCTAAGACGCATAGATACATCGCCACCCACCCCTTACCTTGGCGAGTGTGTTGGCAGACAGGGGCGCGATAACCATCAGATCAGCCCACCGCCGCAGCTCGATGTGGAGCACCCTGGGGACCGGCCAGGTGCCACACCGTGGATTTGGCAAAGGAGCAACACAAAGCAACAACTCAATATGAGTGTGTGTGAAAGTACTTTTGCAAGTAATATACGCAAATGACGCGTGGGCTGGTGTGAACCTGGTGGAAGCGGAGACAGGTATGGAATGTCCGCGGAAGTGGTTTAGTAGGCAAAGAAGTGGGAATGGCCGTATGTAGGCAAACGGGCTACGGAGCACTTGAAAACAGCGAGCCACAACCAACGCATCCCTCAACAGTCAGGACAACAACCAGGTCAACAATAGCGACTGTGGGAAGCCTATTCGATATACCACAAACGGCGATTAAATAAACCAAAGGGAACCATCAGGAAATCACAAGGGAACAGAGAGGCCAGCAGGTGGACGCACGGGTCACCCATCAACGATGAGAAGGGGACAGAGAGGCCAGCAGGTGGACGCACGGGTCACCCATCAACGATGAGAAGGGGACAGAGAGGCCAGCAGGTGGATGCACGGGTCACCCATCAACGATGAGAAGGGAACAGAGAGGCCAGCAGGTGGATGCACGGGTCACCCATCAACGATGAGGGAACAGAGAGGCCAGCAGGTGGACGCACGGGTCACCCATCAACGATGAGAAGGGAACAGAGAGGCCAGCAGGTGGACGCACGGGTCACCCATCAACGATGAGGGAACAGAGAGGCCAGCAGGTGGACGCACGGGTCACCCATCAACGATGAGAAGGGAACAGAGAGGCCAGCAGGTGGACGCACGGGTCACCCATCAACGATGAGGGAACAGAGAGGCCAGCAGGTGGACGCACGGGTCACCCATCAACGATGAGAAGGGAACAGAGAGGCCAGCAGGTGGACGCACGGGTCACCCATCAACGATGAGGGAACAGAGAGGCCAGCAGGTGGACGCACGGGTCACCCATCAACGATGAGAAGGGAACAGAGAGGCCAGCAGGTGGACGCACGGGTCACCCATCAACGATGAGGGAACAGAGAGGCCAGCAGGTGGACGCACGGGTCACCCATCAACGATGAGGGAACAGAGAGGCCAGCAGGTGGACGCACGGGTCACCCATCAACGATGAGGGAACAGAGAGGCCAGCAGGTGGACGCACGGGTCACCCATCAACGATGAGAAGGGAACAGAGAGGCCAGCAGGTGGACGCACGGGTCACCCATCAACGATGAGGGAACAGAGAGGCCAGCAGGTGGATGCACGGGTCACCCATCAACGATGAGAAGGGAACAGAGAGGCCAGCAGGTGGACGCACGGGTCACCCATCAACGATGAGAAGGGAACAGAGAGGCCAGCAGGTGGACGCACGGGTCACCCATCAACGATGAGAAGGGAATAGAGAGGCCAGCAGGTGGATGCACGGGTCACCCATCAACGATGAGAAGGGAACAGAGAGGCCAGCAGGTGGACGCACGGGTCACCCATCAACGATGAGAAGGGAACAGAGAGGCCAGCAGGTGGACGCACGGGTCACCCATCAACGATGAGAAGGGAACAGAGAGGCCAGCAGGTGGACGCACGGGTCACCCATCAACGATGAGGGAACAGAGAGGCCAGCAGGTGGACGCACGGGTCACCCATCAACGATGAGGGAACAGAGAGGCCAGCAGGTGGACGCACGGGTCACCCATCAACGATGAGAAGGGAACAGAGAGGCCAGCAGGTGGACGCACGGGTCACCCATCAACGATGAGAAGGGAACAGAGAGGCCAGCAGGAATAGTTGGCTTCTTTATGTTCTCGTAGCCACCACAAGGGAAGGGAGCTGCCAGCGGGTGGACTCACGGGTCGCCCATCTTGGACCAGCTCTGCCACTCGTGGTCATCCACCAATAGCTCGGCGCCAGGTGGCAGCGCCGTGGTGTCAATGAAGTGACGCGCGGCCATGGTGGCGACCAGCTTTATGTCGGCATGTGGCGCCACCGCGCTGGCGGGCAGCCACCGAGACAAGGAAGGAAGGGGGCATGGACCAAACATTGGGGGGCGGGGGGGGGGGGAGCATGGACCAAACGTGGGGGGTTGGCGGTCGAAAACGGACAAGCAGGTTCGGGGCGGAAAAAAACGTCGGGAAACGGCCATCGGGTTGATGTCAGGTGGCTGAAAAAAAATCAGAGGAAACTAGAGGATACATGAGGGAAAAGGATGTGGAAAAAAAGGAAATAGACGCATTGGCTTGGTGAATGGCAAACGCATAGGGGTCGCGGAAAGATGTCGTCTGCAGAGTTAGGCAGCAGAGGAGGGGGCAAAATAATGACGAAGGAGGGGGCCAAGACCGCACGTACTGTTGCAGTCCAACACAAGCGGGCAAGAAATGGGGAAAAAGGCACAGGTGGAAAAGGAGACTCGTGGTCACAAAACGCAGATGAAGGAAAACAATGAAACTCTGGTACCATACTAGGATTCAAACACAGGACCTCTAGCACAGTTTCGCTGCTATAGCGTTCTCCTGATCCTGAGGCATCCAAAACTATAGATAACTGCGGTAAGGCTCTTTACCGTAGAGGGGTGCTAGTGTGTCCGACATTCCCTAGTACGTAGCAGTGGACCTCATCTAACTGTGCTAAATGACTTCAAAGAACAAAGGGAAGGCATCGCAAGTGGGTAGGTGGGTGGGTGGGTGGGTGGGTGGGTGGGTGGGTGGGTGGGTGGGTGGGTGGGTGGGTGGGTGGGTGGGTGGGTGGGTGGGTGGGTGGGTGGGTGGGTGGGTGGGTGGGTGGGTGGGTGCGTGCGTGGCTATCAGCGTAGAGGCAAAGATGGCATTCCTGAAAGTACGTGGGCCACAACCACACGCCTGCTGTCGCACATTGAATTCACGCTTGCTTCGCCATTCCCACCAAACGCCATGCCGTGTTGGAATGTTACAATAAAAACCTACACAAGCAATAAAAACCTGCACAAGCAAGCGACAATGTGCAAGAATTTCTTGGTAATTGACTTGCACAGGCAGCATGCGAAGCAGCCATGATCAATTAAGGCACCACATGGCCTATGGCATGTGGCATGGGCATGACAGGGTATTGACAAGTAACGGTGTTTTCACACTAGCGGTCCATTCCGGGAAATTCGGGTTAAGTTAACCATTAAATACCCCCGTTTTGTGTTCACACTTGCAACTTCCAAGCCAAGCAGTATATCCGCCGAACTTGACTGTATATCCCCCGTATAGGGTCAGTTCCACAGAAAATCGGCTGAAATTCCCAAATTTCGTGTAAGCTGGCGGAAATGACCTCGGAGCTCTTCCGCCAACTTCCACCCTGAATTGCCGACTTTTGCACACTCGCCTGGCGGGGCCCACAGGGCCTTCAGTAAAGTTCAGTTTCTCTTCCCACTTTGATACTTAAGATGGTAGTGCTTACGTATCTTTCTTGCCTGCTCAGTACGGACCAGCTGGTGGTGACTGACTGACCCACGTACTGCGACTCACCGCCCGGCGCCGCGTCGTTTACAATTGGCACAATCATTTCCCAACTTCCACCAGGCTTCGCACCTAACGTCTACCAATTTGCCCGGTGCTGTACCATCTCCACACTGAATTGTCCCGAAATTTTTCAGTGCAGAATTGCACCAGGTGTGAACCTGTCGAGCTGCCACGGAACAATTCCTGGGAATTTCCGCATCAACCCTTTTGCGCGTCGGATCGCGTCGACTGCTACTGGCGCCAGAGTGCCGGGGGAAATCGCATTAAGATAACGTTACAATTCCCTGGAAATTACCCCTACTGTGAAAACACCGTAATCGATGGGCATGATAATATCAAGCACCTCCATTCATTCATGACTTCGGCTGCTTGTGTACACGCGCAGCATACCAAGCAATGGCAGCAAACTTGATGGCGGCGACGCTCCCTGTGGCCGCCAGCAGGACGCGCCGCCGCCTCTCAGCCGGCATCCCCGCCGCCGCAATGCTAGCATCCGTCCCGTCCCTCGAGGTGCTCATGACAGCGGCCTCTTCTCCCACGTCGTTCACAACACTCACTGGACTCGTGGCGCTGCCATCCATCCTCGGAGAATCGGCAGCCATGGCCCTATGGCCCAGGGTGTCTGCCTGTTCGGACAGAGGAATGGGGTGGTATTGTTTGTGTGCAGTTTGGGGAGACAGGGGATGAGGAGGGGCCAAAAAGGGATGATGGGGAGAATGGGATGGGGGGAATGGAACCGCAGCTAAGGAGGCTACGGTGGGAGGCGTAAGGGAGGAGGGAAAGGGTTGAGGGGAAAAGGGGCAAGGCAGTTCAAGAGGGAGGTGGACATTGAGGTAACGGGCTGTTTGCGACAATCCCGGAGCGAGTGCACACTACTCCCGAACCGGGGGGAGGGGGGGGTTCATCCCGCCCCAGCCCCTCAAAGGGCATCTGCGGGTGGGGTGGGGTGGGGTGGGGTAGCAGTCCCCCTCCCCCCTCCCTCCCCCAATGCCACCGACATTTGGGGCGAGGGGGGGGGGCGGCAGGCAGACCCCCCCGACCCCACACTTGAGGACCCAGGTGGCAGGGGGGGTCAAACCCCTCCCCCCCCCAGCGGGACCAGGGGGTGGGGTGGGGGTCTGAACCCCTGCCCCCCCCCGCCAAGGGTAGACTCGCTCCAGGATCGTCGCAAACAGCCAGGTAAGGAGGAGGCCATGAAGCAATGATAGGGATGCGGCCATGAAACAGAAAAACATAGAGTGCCACGGTGAGAGCGCGCATTCCCAGGACGACAACTCGTGCGCGACCCATGTGCCATCTCGCGTGATGTTCTGAACATGAAAACAACTAGGGCGCCGGGTGTGGAGCCTAACAAACCAGGTGCAGGAACGTGGCAGGGATAGCAACGCCAGGGATGCCATAAGCATGACCTGCCGGGAGACATGGCCAAACCGTTACCTTGAGTGGAAGCAAGGCATGCCTCTGCACATGACACGCAGGTACTGACGAAGTTACATAGGGAGAGGCACGGCACGGGGCGTAGAGAATAGACACACCTGGTGCGCGCGTGCATGCGCACACACGTGCATGCGGACACCGTCTAGTAATAGACGAACCAAATGCATGAGCTCATACTCAGTCAGACGCAAGATGGTGAGAGCGCCCATGGTACCCGTTATGGAGGACTATAGGGTCAGGAACCGGCGCGTGGATGGTGTGGGACCAAGCCCGAGAGAGATAGGATCCAGAAAGGAGAGGGTTGCTTCCAGCCACAAAAGGCACTCCTTATATGACTGAGATGTAGCTCTCATGCAGTGCATGGGAGCGATGGTGTCAACCGGGGTGTCCACCTCGTACCGTGTCAAGAGGGTAGCAGCCGATTCTATTTTAGCCCGTGCTGGAGGCGGCCCCCCGGCTCTCCTCATACTCCTTCCGTAGCCGCCGCTGCTCCTCCATTTTCTCGCGGAACTCCCGCGCCGCCTTGAGGCTGGCGGCCACCTTGGTCTTCTTCTGCTCATGCCGATTGTCATCAAGTAATATTATATCAAAGAGACAACTATATCGTTTAATTCACAAGTTACGGATGATACCATGATGATGATGATGTCGATGGCTTAGTTATGTTTATGTTTATGTTTATGTTTATGTTTAAGTTGTTGTCGTTGTCGTCGTCGTCGTCGTCGTCGTCGTCGTCGTCGTCGTCGTCGTCGTCGTCGTCGTCGTCGTCGTCGTCGTCGTCGTCGTTGTTGTTGTTGTTGTGGTGGTGGTGGTGGTGGTGGAGGAGGAGGAGGATAATTTCGTGGCAATAATCACAGCGGTTCTTACTATAATTTTTATGGTTATTATCATCACACCTTTCTTGTCAAGGGTCAAGTGCCAAAGTCTTGTCAAGGCTCGGGTGTCATCAAGGGTTGAGTCATCATTGTTGGGAGGGTGGGCGTCATGATTGTTTATTGTTTCTTGGCAGGATGGGTCGCACACATGACCAAGAAATGCACACAATATAGATATGCCAGCGATAAGTAGCGGCAAAATACAAGCATTAAAAGCACCACAACATTTTCGCAATCCAACCCCCTTAGTTCCTATTTATCCACAGCATTATTGCAATCCAACCCCCTTAGTTCCTATGTATCCACAACATTATCACAATCCAACCCCCTTAGTTCCTATGTATCCACAGCATTATTGCAATCCAACCCCCTTAGTTCCTATTTATCCACAGCATTATTGCAATCCAACCCCCTTAGTTCCTATGTATCCACAACATTATCACAATCCAACCCCCTTAGTTCCTATTTATCCACAGC
The DNA here is from genome assembly GCA_009746045.1 of Mesostigma viride. Taxonomy (NCBI): domain Eukaryota; kingdom Viridiplantae; phylum Streptophyta; class Mesostigmatophyceae; order Mesostigmatales; family Mesostigmataceae; genus Mesostigma; species Mesostigma viride. Next base: position 598,995 of record RPFO01000310.1, on the reverse strand, counting down.
ATTATTGCAATCCAACCCCCTTAGTTCCTATGTATCCACAGCATTATTGCAATCCAACCCCCTTAGTTCCTATGTATCCACAACATTATCACAATCCAACCCCCTTAGTTCCTATGTATCCACAACATTATCGCAATCCAACCCCCTTAGTTCCTATGTATCCACAGCATTATCACAATCCAACCCCCCTTACACGGGGGTTGCCTAGCGAAGCCGTAGCATTATTGTGACAGTACAAGAGGCTGGTAAGGTTCTCATGATTGTAAGCAAGTGTCCCTAGTTATCTCGCTCTCAGTCTTCTCTCAAAGAAAACGTTCGTAGCTTCATGGCGAATTCAAGCGAGATTCTAGTCAGGATGGACATGCAAATCAAGCAGATCAGGACGGAGAAAACGAGGATTGTCGACGCAGCAGTTGTCGGGAAATGACCTCATGTATACGGTGCATGGTTAACAGGTACAGGGGAAGGATGAGGATAACTTGATTCCTTGGGACACACTAGATTGTTGCGCAAGCGTGCCTCGCAAACGTCGGCGTGCATCCGGAAGACGGCCATGCTGGGAACTTGGGGAGCGGTGCTACTTGGCTCATGAAGGGGTGGGGTGGCTGTGCTATTCACGCAGAGCTGACCCTGTGCCGAGGGGTTCCACATAGGCGACCCCTCTGGCATTCACAGGATGATGTGCGGTACGCGCCACCCCCCACAAATGGGGGTGATGAGGGGTCAGGGAACGGGGCCACGAGCATTCCTATGGCTGCTCAGCGTGATAGCGTCAGCATCAGGATCAACCATCAGAGGCTGCGCCGTGATCCACGAACAGAGAGATGTGAGTTTATAAAGGTGGGCAAGATAAGGAGCGCGACAGAGAATGCATAATGACACTACAATACGGTTCATAGGAGACGCGAAATGAGTGAGAATGTTACGCGAGCTGTACCGAGGATTCGCACCGTTGATTCAACAATTGTTGGTTCGTTTTGCGCCATTTGGCGAGCATCGACTGGATCCTGAACCTAGCGGGGAGAATCATGCGGGGGAATCTTGCGGGAGAATCTTGCGGGAAAAAATGCCGAACGTGACTTCTGCGAGGTCCTACTATATTTTGATTGGTTACACGGTACTACATTTTCGTCACTGAACATTTTCTCTAGTTGCGTTTGTGGATCGTGCGTTCCACTGAAATTTTCGTGTTCAGTGACCAGATCACAATTCGATCCGGGCGCAAAATGATTGGCTGTTAGGTACGAACCAAAAACGAAATTTTAGTATCTAAGTTCCGCAGCGCTTGCTGAATTTGCACCGGAAGCCCGGGGGCACTTTCCCCGCTGAAAAAGGTGTCCGCGGAAGCGTATTGTAGTGGAGGGAATGAGAAGAGCAATGAGCGAGTGGGTGAAGAGGGAGGAGTGAGAAGAGGGATAAATGAGAAGAGAGATGAATGAGAAGATGAAGAATGGATTAATGAAGAGGGGGAAAATATTCAGCCAGCAGGGAGGCAGTAATATGCAGCGTTCAGCTTGGTTAATGCGGACCCCCACCCCCCCAAACCAATTGCACACTGCTGGCTAAAGTAAAAGTCAGCGAAAGAATACAATGCAGGCGGCAGTCGCACGGACGCTGACACCAACATCTTCGGAAAAGTGTAAACTGGCGTGGAGATTATGAACATGGAGGGCCAAGCAGGAAAACAATATCCTCGAGGACGTTTCCCGAGGTCAAGGGAGCATGCAGAGATATGATAAGCCTCCAGCCGGTTCCCAAAGGCAGCGCCCAAGACCAGCAATGACAGGCACACAGAACATGCTTCCAAATAGACCAGGGCGCGGCGTGTGTTCAGGTCCCCAAGCCACTGTATACGGAGAGCCTTTGGCAGCCGAGAATATACGCTACCGGGGCAACGCTCTGCCAAATCAGGCGGAATTCCCCACTGCTTCAACGTGCGGGCGAAAAGGCAGACGGCAAAACACAGTCAAAGGCATCAGGGGCAGTTCACAAACCTCTAGACGGAAGCAGCGATCCAATGCATCCTTCCTGCTATTGCAAGCGCCGATGTATCGGTTTAGCGGGTGCTCAGCATGGCACTGCAATAAAGCCTCAATTTCCTGCGCCAGGCCAACGCATAAAAAGGAGGAAGTTTCAGCCAACGATCTTTATGTCATGGATTGGTCCCACAAAAAGTAAAAAGTCAGGATTGGAAACTAAGCATCCCGACAACCTAACACCCTTGTAAGGACACCTTTGCCTCACGCACGCAAGCGAACAGTCTACCTTCTGGCAGGAAGGGTGCTTGTGCACAGAAAGGGGCGGGTGCATGTCAAAAGTGACTGCTCTATCAAAGTCTCCTTCCCATGTAATAAAATGCTATGACTGCAGCTGGTAAGAATTGCCAGGGCTATGCCTCGATTTCCCCAGCGTGTCACCAGAGGTCCACCATACCACCTTGACACCTTCCCGTCGATAATTATTGCATTACGTCACGTGCAGCGGGTTGACTTCGGGCAAAATAATTGCATCAGGACTTGACGTACAGGAAAACTTTGTCCGTACTATGAACATTTTTTTCAAGTTCTCAAATGGTAGCTACAAAATCTGGCCGTGCATTATAGTATCCCGGCCGGAGCTCCGCTCGTCCAATTATCTCCATTACGTCCAATTATTGCCTGCCACGTCTCACTAATACGTCATGTTGCCGCTCGGCTACTTGGCGGGACATCGTTTGCGAGGACACTCCAAGCTGTTGTACCCACGCGATGATGCAACCGTACATGCTTAGTACCTTTGTGTTTTATGTCATTCTGCTCGGCCGTTTCCAAATCTCAACTGGTCATATCCGGTTTCGGAATCAACAACAACAAGGTCATGTACTCATGTTGCATGTGTAACGAGTTTTACGCCACGTGGCTCCTGCGGGATACAATAATTCACGGGACATGACCCTGAACTCAGTTCAGGTTTCAGGACAACCGTCCCTTTCGGACAATCGGCGCGCGGGAATATGCTCAACTCGAGTTCAGGACTTCAGGAATCCAGGAGATAATCCAGCTGGTCGATACGTGGTACCCCTTCACCTAACGATATTCCTGTTGGTTAATAAAAGTAAGAAATCCAGAAGATAATTATGTAGCTAGGCTCCTTGGTGGGTACGTAATTTGTGCGCTTGTGCCCCTTGGCTGTGCTTACGTCTCTTCGATCTGTTGCCTGGGATTCCGGCCACGTAGACTTGATGGCAGATCTGATTTTTCTTTAATTCGTCAGTCAAAGCTGATTTTCGGGGCAAAATTAACGCGCCAAGTGGCCAAGAAGTACGGCAAAAGCTCGGATCGTGCGGGCGTGCCGCCCAGATCCGGTTAACGTACGCCACACCTCCTGTTGCATCCGGATGCTTTTTGGGTGGACAAGTAGGATGCAGAATAGGATTGTGCAACTGCGACCTGGCTTTGCGCGACTTTGGGGACGGGGAAAATTCTGAGGGCAGCACTTCACTCAAGACACTGCCACTTTCTGCTAGTGCCGCGGTAGTGGACTGCTCAAGGCTTTTAAGGTGCTAGTGGCGTCGTATTCGAGTGGATACACGCTGTTGGTGCGTAAAGAGTGCCATGACAGTTCTTTACTCGTGAAAATGGTGATCACGGACCCGGCTGTGCAATTATGGGATGACGATATGCCGTTGAGGCCTTCTGCTGCCCGGGGCATGTAACCTATTACTCATGCAAGCCTTATGCGATGGGCAAATGTTTGGAGGCGAACGTCATTCATGTCTTCAATGAGCTTATCCTTATTAAAGGTAGCGGCTACCGCCGCTCAAGTCATGAACTACCAACTACAAGCTCTTCGGGATCACGGGTTGTTACCAGGATGCAGCTGAGGCGTGCACACCATACATTCTGGCCAGACCACTCTCCGCCTGTCAATATCAGGAGCATTAATTGGCTATTTTTCTGAGCTGGCAGCCACAGCTATGCACGCGTCGGCTGGATACATATTGGCACCTGTCGCTGCCGCCGGCGCCGTCCGGCACTCTCCAAAACGCCTGCTCCCTCCTCGGTTGCGGCAGTGCACAACGGAACCTGTGGGTGCTTTAGGCAGAGCACGGCGCCTGCGCCGCCCATGGCATATTGCCAGACCCGGGCGATCGGCTGCAGTGCCGTTTACGGTAGTGAGCGAGACAAGGGTATACAACTTCAACTTCAACGAATACATCGTCACCCTGGAAAAGCCGCTGGGTAAGACATGGTTGCGATTTTCTTGGTATAGCAAGACTAGGATAGCTCCTGCTTGTTTCGTCTCACCAATAGGGGGCTGAACATACTAAGCAGTGTCCTACTAGTTCTCTGTAATCAACAGAAGGAGAAGGTGAAGAATGAGCTACCTTGTTACTGAGCTACTTTCCTGTCACCGTTAGCTAACCTGCATGGCGGATACTCACAGATCAGGTATTGTCCAGTACTGGACTACATTCCTGTCACTGATAGCTAGGCCACATGGCTGATGCATACAGATCAGGTATCTGTCCAGTTCAGTTACTTGAAGTGTGAAGTCTTGTCATTCTTTGTCTGTACTGGCCTTTGTGTCAGGGATCGTCACGTGCATGGAATGTTGCCCCAGCAGGGAGGGGTTTCTATCTGAATCCCTAAAACTGGAGGGGTTTCGCATGTGAATGCCTGAAGCAGGGAGGGGCTTCTATGTGAATGCCTACAACTGGGAGGGGCTTCTATTCGCCTGCCTAATACTGGGAGGGGCTCATATGTGAATGCCTGAAGCAGGGAGGGGCTTCTATTCGCCTGCCTAAAACTGGGAGGCGCTTCCATGTGACTGCCTAAAACTGGAAGGGGCTTCAATGCGCATTCCTAAAGCCCTTGGCACTGCCAACCCCAAATGTGGCAACAGATGGGGACAAACAATTGCAGGTTTTGAGGACATGTGCAGTGAGTTGATTGCTTATCCCTGCACCACTGATGGGGTGATGTCTGTAGCTACTAGCATCTGCAGCGGTGCGGTCGGATATCTGTAGGAGGGGACCACACCTTCAGCCACGGGTACCTGCAGCAGTGGGGAGGAGTGGCATCTGCAGCGGTGGCGTAAGGTATCTGAAGGATGTGCAAGCCCCTGCTTTGCTCTGCCTGCTTGCCCCCCGTGGGCCTCCCCATGCCGCTCTCTCTCTCCCCCCCCCCCCCACAACACCTCTAAGCATCCAATCGCATAAGCAATCGCGTCCTTCCGTCTTTTTCCCATCCTCTTTTCATTCATGCCCTCTCTGCTTCTTTGGTATCTCCATTGTTTATTCTTTTAAAATTTTCTTTTAGTCTTTATTCCTTATTCTTTATTCTTTCGTGTCTTCTTCATTCTTATCATATCTCTCCTGAAGATAGCCTCGTCATCCCTGCCACTGGTGCCCCCTTGCGCCCCCCCCCCCCCCCGCCGGCCCCCCCCCTCCCCTCCCATCGCCAGGTGTCCACTTTGCGCTTGAGGGCCACGAGGTTTATGTGAAGAGCCTCACGCCACGTGGCAACGCCGAGGCGTGCCGCCTGATCTCTCTGGGCGACAGCCTCAAGAAGACGAGCGCGGTGTTTGGCGACATGATGTGGGACGCGGACGACTTCGGCAAGGTCATGTGCGTGGTGGTTGGTGGTTGCGATGCGGGGCGGGACTTGGTGTGATGTTGGGTGAAGTGAGTATGCGTGGTGGTGGTGGTGGTGGGAGCGTGTGTGGGGAACGGTGCGTGGTGGTGGTGGGTTGTGTGTGGGGTGATGGGAGTATTGGTGGGGTGGTGGGATGCTGGGTTGTGTGGGGAACGGTGGGTGACCTGGGGGGAGTGGGCTGGTCGAGGATAGAGTGAAGGGTGGGGTGTTGAGGGTACAGCGGGTGCGACACGGTGGCTGGTAGTGTGGGGGACTTGGTGTAACGTTGGGTGGTGTGAGGAGCTGGCATTAGATGGCATGGAAGGATGTCATTCACAGGATCCCGTGCAAGCTTGTCAGTATCAAAGGAGACAACGTATCATATCTCTCTATCGTCCATCCTGTTCGTATCGTGGCTCTATCGTCTGGCCTGTTAGCCCCGTGACACCCCGTTCTCGACCCTGCCCCTCCCGCCTCTCGCCTCCCAGGTACGCCATCAAGACGCGGCAGGGACCCATCACGATGCTCTTTGAGCGCAAGCCCACGCCGCTGGGCGCGAAAAACCAGGCCCCTTCCACGGCTTCTGCCCCTGACGCCACCACCTCGCTGACAGGGGAGGCAAGTTCCAAGGGGGCTTCTTCAAGCATCGCTGGAAACTTGGCACGGGAGGGGACGGAGGCGGGGAGTGCGGGGCTTGCTGCCGACGGACGCAACAGCGAGGGTGGCGTGGGCAGGGTGGAGGACACGGCAGGTATCGGGGAGCACGCGGCGTCCGCAGCGACGTCCTTTGCCGCCAAGGTGCGCCCGCAGCACAGGTTTACCTCACTCCGCTGCTTACTCTGCTAGCTGCCGCCAAGGTGCTTTTCTCGCCATCAAAGGGTTGCACCAAATGGGTTCACTGTGCCCAATGCTGTGCATGCTGGTGCTGCTGCTGCTGCTGCTGATGTTGATAGCAGCTGGCTGCTGCCAAGATGCTTGGATTCTCTACGGCCGTCGCTGCAAACTACTTTGCTAGCTTTGACCACGGTGATTGGAATATAATACATGGCAAAGTTGAGCTTTCTCTGGACCCTGGGTCAGTTGGAAACCTTGTCTTCCCAGTCGTCGAGTACAACAAACGTTCTGTGGATATCACTGCTGCCGGATTCAAACAGCAAACATCATATCCCTAGTCTCGCAGTACTCCTACGCACCCAGCTCGCTTGGCAGCATTTGGTTTACTATTTGCTGCCTGCCTCGAACATATCCCCAGTCTCGTGTCACCAGTGCCAACGTGTATCACCAGTCTCCCAAGCCTGAATTGTTAATACTGTTAACTAAACCTTAAACAGGTAACCTATAAGCGCCCAACACGCCCAGTCGTGATTCCGTCGTGCGCTGTTTTCTGCGTTTGGCGTCGGGAAATCTTGCCTTCCCATCTGGTGGTCTCCCAATAACCCCTTGCCACCCCATGCACCAACCATGTTTTCCAGGGTGGGTTCCTTACCCCAGAAGGCCATCTCCCTTCGCTGCCTGCTTTAGACCAACGTGTTACTTCATGGCCAGTGCAACAACACTTACACTTGTTTGTGTATGCCTCCCGAATCGGCCATCTCACACCCTGTGCCACCCAACCACAATCCCCTCGTGGAAAACTCTTCTGTGTGTGATTCCGCTTGCAAACTTGCCTCGCCAGTCGGCCATCAGACAACCCCTTATTATGTCCCAACACACCCGACAGTTGTTTCCTCGTGGACAGCTCCTCTCGCCTCCCTACTCGGCGGTCTTCCCTAGAAAGGGGGTTGGCTTGCGATAGTGCTGCCCCAACTGCCTGCTTGAGACCAAAGTGTTCCCTCAAAAATAGTGGAATGTCACCGAAATTTTCTACTCGGACATTCCGAAACTTGCTCATAGCAGACAGTGTTTGGCAGCTTAGGATCGCACCAAGGACTGCCATGAAACTGCCTTTGCAACCCCCCCCGAATCTTTCTTCTGTGCGCGTCCCGACAGTCGGCCGTCTCCCCCGACTGCCTGCTTTAAACCAAAACGTTACCTTCTTAATAGGAGGGCGGCACCGAATCTTGCTTCTGTACATCCCTGCAGTAGGCGGTCTGCCCCAGCTGCCTGCTTTACACCTCATGAATACTACTACTAATAGGATAGCCCCGAAACCTGCTCTGTGTACCCCCGCAGTCGGCTGTCTCCCCGGACGCACCGACGACCCGCTTGGTCCGCGCGCTCGACCAGGGCCAGCGCGCGCGTGACGTTGGCCTGCACCTGGTGGAGGAGTACAACGAGGCCATGCGGCGCGCACTGATGGACCTGGAGTACCACCACCGGCAGGGGATGGAACTGACGCGCGTCACACCCCGCCTGCTCATCGGCGACTGCCCGCAGTCGCGCGAGGACATCCTGCTGCTCAAGCACCAGCTGGTGAGTGGGGCAGCTGCCGGATGTGTGGTGTCGATCTTGCTGCTCAAGCCCCAGCTGGTGGGTCATCGGCTGTGAGTTCGGGTGTTTAAGTGTGTTTACGTGTGTTTACGTGTGTTTACGTGTGTTTACGTGTGTTTATGTGTTTTTATGTGTGTTTATGTGTGTTTATGTGTGTTTATGTGTGTTTACGTGTGTTTACGTGTGTTTACGTGTGTTTACGTGTGTTAAGTGTGCTGAGGTGTGAAGTGTGTTTAAGTGTGTTTACGTGTGTAAGTATGTTTAAGTGTGTTTACGTGTGTTTACGTGTGTTTACGTGTGTTTAAGTGTGTTGAGGTGTGAAGTGTGTTTTCGTGTTACGTATGTTTATGTGTGTTTCTGTGTGTTTATTTGTGTATACCTATGTTTAAGTGTGTTTAGGTGTGTTTAAGTGTGTTTAAGTGTGTTTAAGTGTGTTTAAGTGTGTTTAAGTGTGTTTACGTGTGTTTAAGTGTGCTTTGTGGTTTGGATACCCACCCTCCCTGTGGAAGCAACAGCTGCCAGCTGGTGAGTAGCTTCATGCTTTACTCGCCGCCGGTAAGTGAAGCACTGCTGGTAAGTGCCGTGTTGGTTCCCTTTGCTCTGAATCCTCATCCCACAGAGCGCGTGTACTGCCAGTTGGTGAGCGTGCTCTCTTGCGTGCCACTTCGGGGGTGGGGCGTGTGCTAGTTTACTATTCGCTTAGACCCTCCCCCTCCCCCCCCCCCTCTCCGATCTATGCGTGGACATCCTGCTGTTGGAGCATACTATGTGTATGAGTATGCTCTGTTGTCTACTCTGGCATATCCTATTCTATGCCCTGTTATGGTGTATCCTATTCGATGCCTTACTATGGCATGGCATGCCTATGCGCATTACACGCAAGTACTTACTAACTTACCTATGGCGTATCCTATTCTAGGCCCTGTCATGGTGTCTCCTATTCGATGCCCTATCATGACGTGGCATGCCTGTGCGCATGACACGCAAGTACTTACTAACTTACTTATGGCGTATCCTAGTCTGCCCGTACGGCCGCGAGAGGGCACGCTGCTATGTAAGCACCAGCTGCTGAGCTCTATGCCATCTACTTGGCTCTGCGTTATTCATCCTGCCGCTCAAGTACCATTTGAACAGCATGTCATGGGTGTTTGGGCGTCTCCCTGGCGTTAGCCGGTGGCCATCCCTGTTGCTTGGCCGCACTAGCCACGTTATTTGGCCGCACTCGCCACATTTTGGGCTGCACTTGCCACATACCTAGCGTCGCGAGTCTGCTGGGTTTGTGCTTGGCGCTGCAGTGGTGTCTAATCGTGACGTACGCAATATTTAACATATAATCGCATACCACACAGCTTCCTTGATACCTCTGCTTGCATCACACGGCTCTCATGTCCTCACGGTTATCGCATTCTTCAATTCACATGTTTATTTCTCGCGATTTTACACGCCTGTTTTCCATGTGGTTTCCATGGTCCGCTTGTCTTATCCGATGCCTTGGTGACGGATGCCATACTTGATCGGATGCCTGTGTGACGGATTCCTTGTTGATTAGATGCCTTTGGGACGGATGCCAGAGTTGATCGGAAGCCTGTGTGACGGATTCCATGTTGATTGGATGCCTTTGTGACGGATGCCGCGACACAGGGCGTGACGGCGGTGCTGAGCCTGCAGCCACCTAGCGACCTGGCGCATCTGGGCATCGATGCGCAGGCCATTACTTCGTTTGCGAAACAGGCCAACCTGCTGCTGCTGCACGACCCGATTCGGTAGGTCGAGGGGGCGGTCACTCTAGTGGTGGCCAGGTCACTATACTTTATCGCTACACAGGCTAACCCGCTGCACCACGACCCAACTCGTTAGGTCGAGTGCTACAAAAGGGTGCGGGTGGCAGTTTTTCGCCCACATGCTGGGACCATGATGTCTGCACATACGTTTGTCTCTGGTTGTCCCCTTGAAACGTTGAGTGCTCGCCATAGCGATGCCCTCGTGCTTGAACCGTGTCAACATTTTGACAGCATGTTGAAGCCGTGTGAGGCTTGCGTTCGATTAGTTCATTTCAATTCGGATTATGCATGCGTTCACGTTTCATGATGGCATGCGTTCACGGTGAGCGTCGATTCGCAATTCGCCCATCGGCGTAGTGATCCGTGTGACCTGTGCCATGACCTTTCGAATGCTTGCTTGAACGGCAGTGCTCTTGCTGCTTATGAGCGGTATTTCAAGTATATCTGCTGCTGTTGAACGGCACTGTTGTTGCTGCTAATGAACGCTTGACTCGGTGAACCGTCTTGTTGTCGCATGCTTGAATGATATCTGCGTGGCCAGGGACTTTGACCCGGGTGACCTGCGCCAGCGGCTACCAGGCGTGACCGCTGTCATGCGCCGGCTGCTCCAGGCAGGACATAACGTGTATGTCCACTGCACCAACGGGGTCGGGCGCTCCCCTGCGGCCGCCGTGGCTTACTTGCACTGGCACAACGGCATGTCGCTGCAGGACGCGCACCGGCTGGTCACATCCAAGCGGAGATGTGCGCCCAACCGGTGGGTGGGGATCTGGCACACGCGTGGAAGTGGGGGGTCAAGTTTGGTCAGAATTTGCACACACTAAAGGTGCACCTGTGTTGTGAGGGATTGAGCGGGCGGGCGGGCGGGCGGGCGGGCGGGCGGGCGGGCGGGCGGGCGGGCGGGCGGGCGGGCGGGCGGGCGGGTTGGTGGCGTTGGGGGGAACGGAATGTGCAGATAGCGTTTCCGCTCCTTGCGCCAGCATCTATGAGAGTTATCTGACGTCTCCCCCCAAAAAATCTCACGCCTTCGCTGATTGGTTTATCTGTTACTGACAAACCCTGCGCGTCGCCTCGCCTCGCCCCCTCCCTCACCCGTGGCCCCACTCTACAGGGAGGCGATCGCGTACGCGTCGTTTGACCTCATCTCGTTTGCGGACATGGGCGGAGAGGCGCCCGTCTTCCCCATGCAGATCGTGTGGCAGCGCGGCGGGAAGCAGGTAGGCTTCATTAGCACACCGACGAGTTCGTTAGGTGCTAGCATCGGGAAGCAGATGTGCGTAATGAGCACTGACGCATGTCAGATGATAGCAGCGGGTTACAGTATAGGATGAGCTCTAGATATTCTAGCGCAGGAAAATCACATAGCCAAGGTGGCTGCGGCTCCCTCCACACGTAGCTATTGCAATCTGTACATGCACTTAAGACCAACCCCACATTAGCTTAGGGCCGACCCTGTGCATGATTAGACAGGCGTGGATTCTTTTGGGCGGACAGGAGGCATGTGTGTGTGCCCGCTGTTCCATAGGTCTCTTTGTTGTTTTCTACATGGTCTGTGTGATGTTTGTGTGTGGTGTTTGTGGGTCTCTTTGTTGGTTCGCTAATGAGTGAAGATGGTGAATAGAGAGAAGGGTGATTGAAGATATTTCTATGCTGTTGGGGCAGTCACGGGCTGAGGTTTGTGGCAATGCCCCGTGCGTGTTGGCTGGAACCCAACTTGTCATACACATTAATTACTTAACGCTGATCAATAAATTACTAATTAATCAAATACTTAGCATGTAGACTGTCTTACACATCGGCTGGTGGAAATGGGAGTGCTCGCTTACCCCCAACTTTTTTCTCCCTCCCTCATGGGCAATGGGTCCTGATGTGTGATGGCTGCAGTGACTTGGCCAACGCATCTGACTTTTCTTAATCGCCAACCCACAGGGCATCAGCCACCACACACTCTCCACCGCTTCATCCTCTGCCTTTATCTCCCCCCCATCCCCTCCCTTCCCCCCCCCCCCCCCCCTCGCCCCCCCTTTCCCCTCAAGCCTTCCCCTCAAGTTCCCTCATGGGGCAATTTGCTGTTTGAGCTCGCTTATTGAATTCGCTAGTGATTTGATTGCTTGTTGAATTCGCTCGTGACAATGAGTGATAATGCGAGAAAGTCAATTTTTTGTAAATTTTCTTCACCTGCCATTTCTCGCGCTTCCTTGTCTCACCCCCCAGGTCCTCCTCGCGGGCGACTTTCTGGATGGCTGGGATGTGCCCACCCGCGTGCCGTACGTCGGCAACGGCGTGCACATGCTTGAGATGGAGCTGCAGGCGGGGACGTGAGTGTTCTACTATATATATATTTGAATTTTTCATGCTGGCAGACAGTGCTTCTTGCATGGCCAGCGCACTGTTTGTGTTATGCGCCTAAGAGGATCCCTTTAGTGCATAAGAATATCCACAAAGGCAATTTTCCTAAGTTAAAAAAGAATAAAAGTCCCCTAGTTCATACAAAATACAGTAATAAAATTTCAATATTAGCGTGGGCCCAGTTTGGTTCAAGAAAGTTCCCATGTCCTCGCTCTGCCCAAGCTTGTGGCATCGTCGCATGGTATTACAGCATCGCAAGGCAAACCCCTTTTCACGCTAATAATGGCTTGCGCTCGCGGCTACCAGTTGTTGCCATGTTCTTCCATGTAGGGTACAGCAGGAGCTCACCCGTGTCCCTTGATGTGCACTATATGCGTTTTGCGTTTGTGGTGGCGTGGGTGTGGGCGTGGGTATAAAAAAAAAACGGCAAGTGTCAAGCCAACGCAATTCATGATATACTATAGGTGTCAGCTTATATCAACTACAGGTGGCAGCGGATAGCCACGGACATAATGTCGGTTGGGGGGATCGACACCCTCTAGTTTACGGGGTCATTCAACCACAAGTTCGAATCCTTTTGGACGTTCTCTATTATTTTCTCTTTGGGGGGAATTCTTTTCATTTGATGTCGCCACTCAAACTTTTGGGGGGGCTGATTAAAACCTAAAACAGTGTTCTGGAACCGCTCCGAGCGGATAGCCACCAACAGGTATCGAGCCCAAGCGCGAGAAACACGCCACGTGGCCTCGTGGAAGTGCGTACGCAACCTAGGATCAGATCAGATCAATGTCTGTCCGCTCGAACGGCCAGGGAACCATTTTGGGGGGGGAGTCGTGTATGATATATACCCTTCGTCACACGTGTTGTGACTGACCGGCTGGCACCTCGCCGATTGCTTATTGTGAGACTGTCGCCCCATCACTGCCGCGGGTGTTCAGTTCAGATTTTTATCCGTCGGTCATGGGCCGTCAAATGTACCCGGAATGGCACTGCAGTACCAGGAAAAAAGGGCTGACATTCCGCTGCACATCTTTTTGAATTCTAGTGCACAGTTGCTGGAACGGGTGCAACCTCAGGCCGTTTTCTGACAGCGAAATCGAAATTTTTGCGTGTGGACCAGTCGTTTCACATAGTGATTCCCCAGCTCATTCTGGTGGCCTGGCTGACGGCGAATCCACGCAAAATATCTCCCATGAAACATCCTCCACACATGCCGTGTCAGGGCGCTGTATTGACATAAAGCAGGGGGGTGCTTTGGAGGCGCCGGCGCACTTGCCAAACAAAATTGGAACCGTGTCGGTAGCTGCGTTTTGCCTGTGCTGCGTCAAATTGACCGATGCGTCGGCACGCCCCTGACCAAAACGAAGCAGGTTGGGGCGAGCTTGCAGTCAGGATCGCTGATGACGAGACAGACATTGTTGTGAGCCCGCGGGGAAAATGTAATGGCACAAGCACACACACAGACGACACCAAGGTGAGCCGCCCACAATAAACTTGAAGTGGTAGCTGCGGGCGCAAGCGCACAAGCATGTGGCAGTGCAAAACGTAAATGCACACACGCGTACACGCACCCTCACATGCGCACGCACGCCCATGCCCACGCCAACGCCCATGCCCACGCCCACGCCCACGCCCACGCCCACGCCCACGCCCACGCCCACGCCCACGCCCACGCCCACGCCCACGCCCACGCCCACGCCCACGCCCACGCCCACGCGCCCACGCCCATGAAACACAACAAAAAATACATTTTCCCCCACGGGCTCACAACAATGTCTATGTCGTCATCAGCGATCCTGACTGCAAGCTCGCCCCAACCTGCGCTTTGGTCGGGGGCAAGGCCGCGCATCGGTCAATGCAACGCAGCGCCTGCAAAACACAACTACAGTCACAACTCCGATTTTGTTTGGCAGGTGCACCCCCCAGCCTGCACCGGTATCTGCAAAGTCCCCCCTTGGTTTATGTCAGTGCAGCGTCCTGACGCGGCATGCATAGAGGATATTTGTGTGGAGTTGCCGTCAGTCAGGCCACCAATGAGACAACCAGCGCAGGTTAGAAATTTGGAGAATCCGGACAATGGTAGCTCGAGCCTGCTGTTATCATATGTGCTTATGTCTTCATGTTTTCTACCGTGGCATGTTGATCCTTTGCGCCCGCAGCTACCACTTCAAGTTCATCGTGGACGGCCGCTGGCAGTACTCGCCCGACCTGCCCGTCGACACCGACTCCAACGGCAACGTGAACAACGTGGTGGTGGTGCACGGGACGCAGGGGCAGAACATGCTGGTATGCTGACGCCCGCAAGTTTTTGCTGATGCCGGCAAGTGTTTGCTGACGCCCGCAAATGTTGTGAACCGGTGTCATACATGCATAGCCCGTGTGCATGCAGAGTACAGGGTGAAATTCTTGGCGCACCAGCCTCTGACGCATGCGTCAAGTTACTAGAAACACTGGTGCGCATACAGAGTGCATAGTTTCTTGAAAAAAAATTGAATTGTGGACATGAGGGTGGCAAAGCAACCGAAGCGAAAAATACATTTTGCGTGAAATCACATATAATGATTAGTAGTACATGTAAAATACCATATGCCAAATGCCTCATCAAACCTCCAGAAGGCATTACGTACTGTCTGTGGTGTGGCGAGGCCACTGCTTCTTCTTGGATGCCGAGCGCATACAGCTAGGAAGTTTGACTTGAACGGCTCTAGGATGACCCGTATCCACCGCACGATGCTTGCCTTAGCAGTTCGGGGCTCGGTCCTAGTGGCTCCCTCTCTGTTTTCCTATTCAGCTAAGCTCCAGCTGTTTTGCGATGTCGGTAATCCCTCGATTTTTTACCTCCGGGTGTAAGCCTTGTGTGTGTTGAGGAGCCATAAAAGGTCATTCACGTTTTGAATACCCCACCTTTGCCACTTCTTTTTTTTGCGTGTGTCTTTTATGTCTCTTTTTCCTTCCCTTTTCCTGTTCATTCCCCATCCGTTCTTGTTGTGCTTTCCTCGCCCTCATTAGGTTAGCTCAGCATCCACGACTCCGCTCTTCGTTCTCCTCTTCCATGCCCCTCTATCCTCCTCTCCTTTTCCTTCACCCTCCTTTTTCCCTTTTTGCCCGTTCCTTTTTTCTCTCATCCCTCAATTGCCATTCCTCTCCGGCCTCCCCATTCCTCTCGTTTCTCCCCACACCCAGGAGGAGCGGCTGCCTGTTGAGGTGATGGAGGCCGTGATGCCCCCAGAGCAACGGCGCAAGCTCTCCTATGTCGCCGCCTGCATGGCCTTCCGCATCAGCCCAAAGACGTTTGCGCCCAAGCGCCGGCGCCGCGCCGTGGCCACCCGCGGCAGCAGCGCCCGGTGAGCGGGTGGGCACGAGAAACAGAAAGGGGTGACACTGCTGGTGCTACTGTCTGCTTCCCGGACAGCAGGGAAGTGACGTCAGCAAGCAGCAGTGGTAGGGTGGCAGGGCTAACCTGCGATGGCTCCAAGCGGGTGGCACCGGCTACCCTACGCTCCGCAGGTTGACCCTAAAACCCCACAGCGTCAAACTTGGCCTGTTGTGGGCGGGTGGCGGCCCCTCATGAAGTGGGGCTCTTTAATGCTGCCAGTTTCAATGGGCACCGGTTTTGAAGGTTTTATCAATCGCCGCCTCAATTGAATGGGAAGCTGGCGCGTTTCTCCGGCCCAGCTGGTCCCCTACATTCCATGAGTGTGACCCCCTTCAATAGATGGTAGTAATAGAGTATATCATCTCACGGATCGCCCACTCCTACGTTCCACGAGGTTGACCTGATTCCCTTGGGGTCCGCTTGCTTGGCGTAGCCGAGAGCATGGCCACCACCTTTTTAACCAAATGGGACAGCATGCTGGTGGTATGATAGGCGTGGGGTCGGAGGAGGATCCCGCATGGGGGCGTGCCAGTTATGCTCCGAGCTCGCGTGGCATTGGCTCCCCCAATTTTGAAAACAAGTGCAGGCTGGCAGCACTACAAGGAAGTTGCGTGCCCCCCTTTGGGGGCCCCTGGAGTGCAGCCTGCTAGTATGATGATAAATGTAGACAAATTGCTACACAATTTAGAAATGGTATATAGATTCTCGCCTGCGCTGGTTGTTTCATTGTCGTAGCACTTGAAGGTTATACAAGTGCCCTTCAAGGTTACACCAGTTGATGCGGCAGGGTCACGTATTCTGTCAGGCCTCACTCGAGAGCCTCACGCCCGGTGAAACACAGAGAGAGACGGAGAGTGGGCTAAGAGAGTGGGCTGAAAGGCCATTGTAAACAAACCTCCTGGTGTGCAAACGCGTGACAAACCAAGGTATTTTTCTGCATGTCCTTGGCCTGCGTGTGCGAGGCACCAGCCCAATTAATGATAACTGCGCACTGGACAACTATACTATAAAGTTGCCTGATGGACAACTACAGTAATCAGAAAAACTACATTACAGTTTTTGGGACACCATCCTGGCCGTGTCACCCCATGTGTTCACGATCCTTTTTTATGATGCAGCGTAGAATGTTCCTGCATGCAGCTCCTTTGATTAATTACTAGTGCAGCCCATGGGAACAATTAATGTCCTGCAGCTCATTTGGTACGTGCATGGACATTAACTAATTAATTAATAAGCACGTGACTGCGTCACGTGGGTGCCAATACAGAGTCAAGGAACCTTCAACCCTATATTAAATTAAATTAAATTAAATTAAATATAACATGTCTCCGTTGGGAGATCATGTAGCACATATTCCCGTGGATGGATGGAGGGGGGGGCAAAGCCGCGAAACCGAACTAATCTAACTCTAAGCTTATCTAATCTAGAAAACCCTACTTGTCACGGATGCGAGCTGTGTCATCCGGGCGCCCACTATGCACAAGACCGGTGACGTGCGCAAGGAATTTGTTTTCTGCGCATTTTCGACAAAGGCTAGTGACCGGGGGGGGGACACTAGCACTTACAGCATAAGAGCGGACGAAAGTGCACGTGCGCGCGCGCCGGGCCAGGCACGGCTGGGCGCGCAGCACAGACGTACTTGAGCGGACGGCAGCACAAGTGCGCAGCGTCGAGAGGATCATACGCGAGTTATTGGACAGCTGTGTGCATTCAAAGTGCCCCCCTCAAGCTTCTTATGCGGCTCATCCTGAACCGCCTGCGCACGGCCCTGGACGGTCACCTCAGCGAGACTCAGCACGGCTTCCGTTCAGGTCGCAACACAGTACAGGCGCTCTTCGCTACTCGCCGACTGGTGGAGGAACTGCAACGCCTTCAGCCTGGTGAGTCCCCTTTGCACCTTGTGCTGGTGGACTTCATCAAAGCCTTCGATTCGGTTTTCTGGCCTGCGCTTTGGGACATCCTCGAGTTGTTCCGGATCCCCCGCCCCCTGATTGCTGTCATCCGCAACCTGTATGAAGGGTCCACCACTTCGGTGCGCACTTCTTACGGGACCACGCCCCCATGCCCTTTACAGAAGGGTGTGTGGCAGGGCTGCGTGCTGTCGCCCTACCTGTTCATTATTGTTGTCGAATACGTAATGATTCAGGCGCGCAAGCGATTTGCCCGCATCGTGGGCAGGGAACCAGGAGTGCAGGTTGCTAACAAATTCTGGCATGGCGGTGCGGACACGGAGATTCGGCTAGCAGACATCATTTACGCAGACGACACCACCCTCTTTGAGGACACTGAGCACGTGCAGACATGGCTTGACTGCCTGGCCCTCGAGGCCCGTGCAGTGGGGCTTGAGGTCAGCAAGAAGACAGAGGCCCTGGCGGTTGGGCTCACCACCTCAGCGCCGCCCCTCTATCTCCTAGACGGCTCTCGAGTCCTGTATCGGGACCGCGTTAAGATGCTGGGCAGCCTGCTCCCTAGCTGCGAGGTGGATGTGGACCACCGCATCTCCCTTGCCTGGCACGCTTTACGCCAGTACCGGGCCCTGTGGCGCAAGCCCCTGGGCAAGATCGAGAAACAGGACCTGTTCAAGGTCCTCGTCCTTCCTGTTCTCACGTATGGCGCCGAGACGTGGACCCTCACCGCCGACCTGGCCCGCAAGCTGGACGGCGCGGTCACCAGCATGCTGCGTTCCATTTTCAGAGTAGGATATGCTGCTCATGTCCGCAATGAGGACCTGTACCAGGGCATGCCCTATATCACCAGCACAGTTAAGCAACGCCGCCTGCAGCTAGTAGGGCACCTAGCTCGCACCAACCAGGTAGACACCTCACGTGGCCCCCCGCAGGACTGCGACCAGCCCAGCCTGGCCGGCACCTCCTGACGTGGGCTGGGCCCAGTGATGTTAGACGCCGCAAGGCCCGCACCTTCAAAGAACAGCTAGTAGAGGACATGGGGGGCCTAGGCCTCTCCGTGATTTGGAAAAAGATGATGGACAAGGCCAAGTGGGCCCAGGTCATAGAGGACAACGAGCCCCCCCCAGTGGGGAAGCGCCCGCGTGTGCAATCCCGCGGGAGGCACGCTAGATAGCTCCCCCTAGGGCAGCGTGCGGCTGCCTAGATAGATGTTGTAGTTAGAATGTTGTTAGATAGATGTAGTATGTAGCCAATGTAGATAGATTAGACCGGTAGGAATGTGTGCACCCATCCATCCATCCATCGGGGTTAATGCTCCGTGACTCCCCAACGGGAGCACGAGTCTAATTAATTAATTAATTAATTGGACAGCTGGAGCTGGAGCTGGAGCTGGAGCTGGAGCTGGAGCTGGAGCTGGACTGCTGGACTTCAACAGCGCCGAGGCTATTGACAGGCCAGGTGTCTTTGTGGTGTAGAATAGCGGGTCAACGTTATGAGGACTGGACAGAAAATGGAAAAGGACAATTTGCGGTGCGGAGCCAGATCGCTGGAATGAATGCGAAATCGCTGGCAGCCCTACAAAGGGATTTCTTCTAGAAAGGAAAGATTAGAAGCAATGTTTGCTGGGCCACTCACACGCAAGGTGTGA
This sequence comes from Mesostigma viride, assembly GCA_009746045.1. NCBI lineage: Eukaryota > Viridiplantae > Streptophyta > Mesostigmatophyceae > Mesostigmatales > Mesostigmataceae > Mesostigma > Mesostigma viride. Next base: position 579,889 of record RPFO01000310.1, on the reverse strand, counting down.
GCGTGCAGATTGTTTGAAGGATATTATGCTTCGACCTTGGTGGTCGTGACTCAATGCCGGACATTCCCAGGGACAGAAATGCCGGAGCCTCTAGGAGATGAGATCGGCAACAGGGTAGCAATTTAGATTTGTCGGGATGCCTTCCTGCTTTTGTTGGCATGTGTGGTAGAAAGCCAGGACGGCAACTGGAATGCAGTTTCTATTTGCATGGTTCAGGCAGCAAGATAGTTTGGGCATTCCTGGCTGGACTGACAAGTGTGGCGTGTGTCATGCGTGTGGCATGACGAATGGTTTGGTTCATAGTCGAAGAGGACTCTCACGTAGCGTGTAGTCTCTTCGAGTAAAGAAAGGAGGGCTCTCAGCCGAGGACAAGGAACTGTCCCTCGTGCCTGATGACCACCTTATTGCCTCCCCTGCTGTAGAATACTGCTTTCACAACACACACTTTGCACAGTCTGATGATGAAGCCGCACATCATGGGACAGGTCCTCGCCCACCCCACCGGGCATGCAGTTAAGGCAGGCACGTCAGCTCAGCTCACACTGTGGGTGCAATACAACCAGTGCAATACCATAGGTAGGCTGACGCATAGCTTATTGTGTGTTCATTAATTAATAGCTTATGCTACAACGGCGATACACAACCAGCCATAGCCTTAGCCTAGTCCTAGTACAGCCATGCTACGCCCTGGCTATGTTCAGATTACTTGCCCACGCTACTTGTTATGCCACGCTTACATCTCGGTCTTATTGCACCCACAGTTTGCCGGATCGTTAGCCTGTCCTTAGCTAGCGCGCCCGAATGCAGCTGTGGCATGCCTTTGGCATGAAGGAGACTGGGGGTCTCTGCCCTTTCTCCTGTAGTGCACGCACAGGGATTAAAAGCACTTCGGTGCTCCGTGACTCCCCAACGGGAGCACGTGTTTAATTAATTAATTAATTATGCTACAAGTGTGAGGTGGGCTCAAGACGTCGGCTAATTAAGGCGCAAGCTGATGACCACAAGGTGCCAGAGCTAATTGAAGGTACTAAAACGCTGTGCGCTAATATCGTTTCAAGTGCTGTAATGCCTAAGCTATCGCATAATCGATTGCCCCCAGCTAGACAACTAGCTTGAGTGCTCTATCCCGGGGAAGCCCGGGGGGGCTTCCACAGTTTCTTGTTGACATAAAGGTCCCCGCCCCGCCAGTACAGTTGGGGCTTCTCGGGGTTGGTCTTGTGGCGGATGTAGTCGGGCCACTGATCGCGGCGTTGCTGCTGCTGGGCTGGCGTCAGGTCGTCGTCAAGCGACCAGGAGGTGTCCACCAGCGTCCAGCTTCTTGCGGCGAGAGAGGAACCGAACTCGGGCTGTGATGTCGCTGAAGGTGAGGACCACTGGAGGGGGCCCAGCCTTGGCCCGTGGATGGGGCAGGCGGTAGGCGCCCTGCAGTGCCGCACCTGGCAGCTCCATGCATGCACGCCAAGAGTTGTTTCTTCAGCTCGTCGATAGGAGAGTCTGGGACCCGTCTCCTCCGGCTGCATGTCGAAGCGCCTGAGGATGACCCGGCAGCGGCGATGGTCGCGGTCAGAGGCCTCGCGGCGCGTGTCTTCCAGCTCCTGGAGCTTGGTGGTGATGGCGGTCGTGGTAGAGGATGCCTGGCTCTTGAGCAGGTCAGCTTAGGAGGCGCGAGTCGAGGGGTCATCGCTAGCCCTACCAGCAGGTTGGGCGGCGATGGTGGCAGTTCGCTGGGCGATCTCGGGGACCTGCGTGGCCAGGGCGTCTACCTTGGTAGCAACTGCCTCAAGTTTCACGGTGCCTTGGCCGACTCGGCCTTCCACCTGGTTATAAGGCGGGTGGTCACAGTGGCTGTGGCCTCGGAAACTTTGGTGGCAATGTGCTCTTGCGTAGCAGTAAAAGTTGAGGCTGGAGCTTAAGTGCGACTCTGGCTTCAATGTTGTTGACCTTGGCCGAGAGAGTGTTGAGTGGGCCGTCAGGCGCGTTCAGGGCGGCGAGCTGCTCAGCCATGCATCGGCGCCAGCTGCTCCGCCACAGCAGCTCGGATGGAGTCCGTGCTGGGGGAGGTGCCGCTCTGCGGGGATGCTGCAGCTGCTGTGGCTGCCCGTCTGCGCTCATGCATGCAGGAGGCTCCTGAGGCCAGCGTAGCCAATCTGGGTGATGTCCTGGGCGTCGCAGCGCAGGTAGCTGCACATCATGGATCATTGATCAATGACTGCCTTCAAGTACGCCTCCGGTTCTTGAAGCAGCCATTCCCAGTCGGGCTTGGTGACCTTGTCGCCAGGGGTAGGCAGAAAAAGTTCGTCACATGTGGCGGGCGAGGAACTTGATAACATCGTCACATTGTTCCTTCGTGAGCGTAAAGATTTCCAAGATGCAAAAATCCCGCTGGCCGGCGCCGAAGCGGCGGACATGCATCCCATTCGGTATGGGAAGTTCGGGTTTTCTTGGGAATGGGCGACGAATTTGGTGTAGAGCATTGCGTCGAGGGAGGCAGACCGGGGGGGAGAGCTGGGATCAGCGCGAAAGGGTTGGCGTCCGCAGGAGTTGATGTCGCACGTGCTGCTGGCGAGGGGAATGCCGACAGCAGCTGACTTTGTTTGTCAATGTGCATGGACATATATATCGCCAACAAAAGACCTACGCGCCTATATACTACTACACTGTGCTGACTGGATGGGTCTGCATGCAAGCTTGAACGATCAGGGGAAGGCTTGGCTTCACTCCGTTTCCCTCGAGGGGGGCGTGGGGGGCGCATTCCTGCGCAGTGCGCGCCCTACCCATGAGCCCTCTGTTCACACTAGTGCCGGCCCTTTACGCCATCGCTCTCCGCCACCAGCGCTGTTTGCCCCGCAACCTCTCATCACGGCGGGTGCATCGTGCGGTAGCTGCGGGCTTGCTCTCGATACTACTCGGAAGCACTACATCGCGTGCATGGGTGGCCAGCAGAACCAGAATTGGTTTCTCTATCTCCATACCGCTCTCCTCCGGGTGGTGTGTGCCATGGTTCGGTCGGTCTTTCCCCACTCGACCATCAAGTGCGAGGACGCGGATGGGGCGCCGCCCTCTACTCACCCAACCACCGCCCCGGCCGACATTACCGTGCTTGACTACGATGGGCAGGGTTGCCACCTGCTCATCAATGTCTCCGTGGCTCGGCCGCTCTCCGGACGGCGGGTCGCCACATCCTCCGGGCAGGCCACGAGCCACAAGCCACGAAGTAGCCATGGCTGACGGCGGAGCTCATAACTTTCACCTTTGGGCACCCAATTCGGCCTTGAGTATCACAATCGCTTCGTCTTTCTGAGAGGCACACGCTGATATAATTTTCCGAAGCTATTACGCAATACATGGCGAGCAAACGCTCCTCCGCGCAACGCAGCCTGGCGGCTGCGCTCAGCCCTGAAAATACCTCTGCAGCTTCGGCTGCAGCCTCGCCCTCCGGCCCAGAAGGCAGCGGCGCCACTAGCCAGGCCCTAGTGGTCGCCCAGCCCCCCGGCCTCCCGGGCTCGCCTCGCCCGCAGCGTCGCCTGAACCGACCCAAGCACAGTCGCCCTACCGAGCCGAGCTTGGACAAGTATGACTTTGACGCGAGCCAGCCCGGCTTTGTTTACAAGCTCAACCACGATCGCATCCTGGCCTGCGTGTTTTTTGGATCGCACGCCTCGCTTACGGAACTGTGCAAGCAGCTCTTCATCCAGGGTCGCCTCGTCAGTGCTTACCAGAGGCGCACCTACACTTTCGACTCCATCCTCCTTATTAACTCCGCCGCCCCCACCTCCAGCAATACGCCCTCTTCTACCTCCTTGGACGCTCCATCGAGGAGCTCTGCCCCCCCCAACCCCTCGATCACCACCACCTTGACCGCATCCGGCTCCATCCGCTCACTCCCTCGAGGGGACGTGCGCCGGCCGAATTTTTTTTGGCGCCGAAAATTCGCGGGTACCGCCGTCAAGTGAAAAGTGGGTGCACGGTGCGCGCACCCCTTGCGGAAGTGGCCATGGCGACTGCGTTTAGGCGAAACTAGCAATGTAGGGCTAGAGAAATGCAAAAAAAATGCTCGAATGTTGAAGACGATGATTTAATGATGTTGGGTTGTGGCGGCAAGTAGCTGGTTTAGAATATCGCTGCTTTCTTTTACTCAGTGCCATCGGCATGGGGGGTAAACTGCATTTTTTGGTCGCGCGGAGTAAAATAGAATTCGTGATAGCGGCAGTGAATTCGCAGTTTTGGGGGGATTTTTGACCGTGAACGATGCATCAATATCGGTAGCATTGAATTCCAAACCGAACTGGTGCTTTTTGCTACATTTTCGGCTATTCTCGGTAAGTAATTCTTCAGGCCTGCGCAGTGCATGTCGGAACCTTCCATGGAAGAACGGCCGTTGTTGCGCGCCTGGGCGAGGGATCTGCGAGGGACAGGTATAGATTTGTCGCGAATGTTATGTGCTATCAGTTCTTTCTTCTATGAGCTCATCGTTCGAAGTTTTTTTCGTTCTTTTTGGGCAGTTTCCGCCAGCTAGCTCGCCGTTGCTTGCCGTGGTGTTGTCGAATACCTGGCTGTCCTGGCAGCTTTAGATTGTTTTCGCTGACGTCGTGGTCAGGGCCGCTTCAGTCGAAGCCTATATCTTCTCGGGAAGGTTTAAGGCGTTTCATAAAACGTGTTCTGGCAAGGATGTTGTGCGTATGGACGCTTCTTGTTGTGTGAGAGTGACGCACCCTCTCTTCGCAGCGGCATCACAGCGGTCATGCGCTGGAGGGCCGCCAATGTTTTCTTTCCATTTTATCGTACAGGGGAGGAAGTGTTTTATTGACGATCATGTTGGAGATATTGCATTTGTGTGACTGCATGTAGATAGCTACCACCATTGGTTTATTTGAGCTTTCCCTTGACATCATCATGTGAAAAGACTGCAATGTGCTGAGCCAACCATGGTTGACATGGTTGACTGCATGCAAGCTTTGTATGCCATGATCTCCTTGGTTCCTTGCCCTCCATAGTTCCAGTTTGTAATTGCCCATCTCAGGTAGGGCAGTTCAGGAGTTGTTGCTGTGTTGATTAGCTTGGTTGGCATAAACCTTAACACTCTAACCTGGGAGAAACATAGAAAATGCTGATTAGGCATTTTAGTGCCATCATCATTATTGCTATTCACATGCTTATAAGTCTGGCCATGCTCGAGGGTATGAGGTGTGTCCTCGAGGGGGGGGGCCTCGAGCAGCACGTGGCGGGCCCCCCCCTCGCTGCAGATGTGGCGGCCATGGGCAGCACGCTGACTGCCGAGCTCCCCCTCATCTCCACCATCTCCACCACCACCTCCACCCTCCTCGCCTCCTCCACCGCCACCACCCCGCACCTCCGACGCCATCACCGCCCAGCTCCGCGACATCGACCAGCGCCTCAAGGACAACGCCATCGCCATCGAGGTCCGCTGCAAAACACCGCAGGCCTCACCGCCCAGGCGCGGTGAAGGACGTCATTGCCGCCAAGCCAGCCCTCGCTGGCCCGGTCGGCTCTGCTCCTCCCACCCAGCCCTGGGCGGATCGACATGCTTACTTACTTACTTACTTAATTAATTAATTAAATTAGACTCGTGCTCCCGTTGGGGAGTCACGGAGCATTACCCCCGATGAATGTATGGATGGGGACACACAATCCTACCGGTCTAATCTATCTACAACATCAAGCCAACTATATTATTCTAAGCTCTCTATACCCTAGGGGTCCTGTCTAGCGTGCTTCCCGCGTGTTTGCAAACGCGGGCGCTTCCCCATGGAGTGGATTGCTCAAGGGGGGTCGTTGTCCTCTATATGACCTGGGCCCACTTGGCCTTGTCCATCATCTTAATTGTTCCAAATCACGGAGAGGCCTACTGCCGGCCCCCATGTCCTCTACGTAGCTGTTCTTTGAAGGTGCGTGCCTTGCGGCGTCTAGCATTGCGGGGCCCGGCCCACGTAAGGAGGTGCCGGCCAGGCTGATCTGGGCGCAGTCCCGCGGGGGGGCCGCGTGATGTGTCTACCTGGTTGGTGCGAGCTAAGTGCCCCACTAGCTGCAGGCGCCGCTGCTGCATGTGGTGCTTGTGACATGCTCAAAGCAACACACCACCTCCACCACCTCCGCCGTTGCAGCACAGCTCCAGCCTGGCAGAAGCTCGACCTCTGCGCGAGGAGGCCGAGCTCGCCAAGCGCAGCCATCGTCATCGTCATCGTCAAGAACTTCGACATGGAGGAAGGTGAGAATTCCGAGAAGCTTGCACGTGCGTTTGAGAGAAAAATCCTTGATCACATGGGCCTTCTTGGTGAGACTAATTAAGCTGGTCGCACACCGCCTTCCCCGCGCGCGGGGTAAGGCAGGGGCGCCCCGGTTTCTTCTCATCTTTAAGAGCCCCTCGGACAAGATTTCGTTTCTCAGACGCCGCAAGCGGCCGATCGAGAAGACTCCCTTCACCTTGGACAACGACTCAGACCCTGGCGCAGCAACATAGGCGACGGGAGCTATGGCCGAACTATACCTCCATGCAGCTCTGGCAGACCACAGCGGGGAAGCCGGTGTTGGTAGTGGAAGGGGGCGGCCATCTACGTCGGCCACAAGCCCTGGCGCGCGACCCCCGCGACCACCGCGGCCCCAGCGACTCCAGACGGTGGCCCCAGCTTATGGGAATACAGCAGTAGTAATGTAGAATACGAGCCACGAGCCACGAGCCACGAGCCACGAGCCACGAGCCACGAGCCACGAGGTAGCCATGGCTGACGGCGGAGCTCATAACTTTCACGTTTGAGCACCGAATTTAGCCGTGAATATCACAATCGACGCGTCTTTCTACGACGCACATGCTGATATAATTTTCCGACGCTATTACGCAATATACGATGAGCAAACGCCCATCGACGCAACGCAGCCTGACGGCTGCGCTCGGCAATGAAAATACGTCTGCAGCTCCGGCTGCAGCTTCGCCATCAGGGCCGGAAGGCGGTGGTGACCCTAGTCGCGCACTGGTTGTCGCCCAGCACCCTCCCGGGCTTCCTGCCTCGCCCTCAGCCTCGCCCGAGCCAAAACGCAGCCGCCCAACCGAACCAAGCTGGTCTGAGCGCGACTTTGACGTTGACGGGTTATTTTCCACCTTCGACGGTGCCAGACCCGGCTTTTTCGACATGCCACCCATCAAGATACTGGAGCTCGTGTTTTATGGGTCATACGCCTCCATTTTCGACCTGTGCCAGCGCCTTCACAGCCATTACCGCCTCCGCCCTGGACCTGACGGCCGGTTTACTCACCGACCTGAGAACCTGGCCCGCTGGTCTCGCCCCCGTCTTCAGCTCGCCGCCCTCTTTTCCATCCTTGACCGCTCTGTCACGGACCTCTGGACCCCCTCCCCCTTGACCGAATCCACCTTCCTCCTCCACCTCCAAGAAACCATCTCACAGCACGTGACGCCCCTAGCTGCAGATGTGGCAGCTGTGGGTCGCACGCTGGCTGCTGAGCTCCCCACCATCCCCACCGCCACCGCCACCCTCCTCGCCTCCACCCCCCCCCCTCCGCCTCCACCGACTCCATCACCGCCCAGCTCCGCGACATTGACCAACGTCTTAAGGATAATGCCATCGCTATCGAGGTCCTGCAGAACACCGCGGGCCTCACCGCCCAGGCGGTGAAGGACATTGCCGCCAAGCCAGCCTCTGCTGGCCTGGCCGGCGATGCTCCTCCCATCACGACCTGGGCGGACATGCTTAAGCAGCACACCACCTCCACCACCTCCGCCGTCGCAGCCCAGCTCCAGCGGCAGACGCTTGACCTCCGCGAGGAGGCCGAGCTTGCCAAGCGCAGCCTTAACGTCATTGTCAAGAACCTCGACATGGAGGAAGGTGAGAATTCCGAGAAGCTTGCACGTGCGTTTGAGAGAGAAATTCTTAGTCGCATGGGCCTTACTGGTGAGATCGACCTGGTCGCCCACCGCCTTCCCCGCGCGCGGGGTAAGGCAGGGCCGCCCCCGCTCCTTCTCACCTTTAAGACCCCGGCGGACAAGATTTCTTTTCTCCGACGCCGCAAGCGGCTCGAGAAGACTCTCTTCACCCTTGACGACGACTTGACCCTGGCGCAGCAACAACGGCGACGGGAGCTATGGCCCACCTACCTCCAGCTCCGGAAGACCAAGGCGGGGCAGCCGGTGTACTGGAAGGGGGCGGCCATCTACGTCGGCCACAAGCCCTGGCAGGCGACCCCCGCGGCCCCAACGACTCCAGACGCCCCAGCTTAGGGGAATACAGCAGTAGTAGTGTAGAATAGATAGACCGTGGCCATGTACATGTACGCCTCCTAGAGGCACTATCCTAGCTAAGCCACACGCTTTATTTAATCATGTACATGTGTGCCTATGATGTGCCACACTCCAGATGATGCCTAGCTTTATTTAGCTATGTTGTGCCCATGCAGGGAGTAACTCTCTGCTGAGACGCCATGCCCTAGCCTTTTTGTATAGCTATGCTGATCTTCCCCCCCATGACAGGCTCCCCCTTCGCTGGGCATAGCTTGAAGATCATGGGGATGCAAGTGCCCTGGTGCACCTAGAGCAAGGGTCCTTTACATCCCCACCCTTGCAGGAAGTAGCTTAGGATGTATGATAGGCCATATGCCCCCTCTCAAGGGCTATGTGCTACATATACTCCCAACGGAGTTATGTTACAATTCAATTCAATTCAATGTAGAATAGTTAGACCGTGGCCTTGTACATGCACGCGCCTACTACAGGCACTATACCAGAGCAACATCCCCATCTAATGCTTAATGGTTGGGGAATGATGCAGACGATATTTGTTTGAACTTTTGTGTAATTATTTGTTCTAATGAGATTAGCATAGTACTCGATCCGTGGCATGCCTTTGCGCATGACACGCAAGTACTTACTTAGTAGTTACTTATACCAGAGCTGACTCAGGAACATTATTTAGTCATGTACATCATGTGTCTGATCAGACATACATGTGTCTGATCAGAATGTACATGTGTGCCCATGATGCGTCATGCACACACCAGATGATGCCTAGCTTTATTTATTTAGTTATGCTATGCCCACGCAGAGAGCTACTCTCTGCTGAGAAGCCACGCGGTGCCCTAGCTTCTGTATAGCCATGCTGATATCTTCCCGGCCCCCCATGACGGGCGGCCCCCTTTGCGTTCTCTGAGAGATCATGGTGGTGCAGGTGCACTTGGTGCACCTAGAGTGCTCAGGTGTAGTTTACATCCTACCCTTGCAGGAAGTAGCCCAGAATGTATTAAAGGCCATATGCCCCTTCTCAGGGCTATGTGCCACATGTACTCCCAACAGAGTCATGTTCCTAATTAATTAATTAATTAATTAATTAATTAATCCTCCGGGCGGCTGTGGATGCCGGCGCTGCTGCCGCTGTGGCTGAGCGCGACAAGTTTGCCTCCTACGGCAATGTGGGGCCCCACCGGGTCATCGATCCCCTTTGTCCTTGAGGAGTTCGGGGCCATGGGCCCCAAGACAGCGGAGTTTTTCCACGAGTGCTGCCAGCGCCGTGAAGACCGCCTCGACCTCGAGGGTCAGGCCGCCCCGTGGTCTGCCCGCACGTGGTCCTCGTATTGGCGGCAGCGCCTGTCACTCGCCCTCACTCCCACCGTGGCTGATGTGTTATGCCGCCGCACCCGGGCCAACTTTGTCGCGACCCATATGCGGTCTAGATCCCTCCCAGGCTTGCATGGTGGGCCGGCAGCGATGTTGCTGCGTGTCGTAGTTTCGTAGTTTTGTGATGTAGTTAGTTGTCCCTTGTGCAGCTGGCATGATCCTTAGATGTCCGTGTCAGATTACTATTCATTTCTTCAGGGTTCTTCTTCTTTTCGAGGTTTTCCTTATTCTGCATGCCAATCTCACCTCCGTAATGTATCATATTCTCAATGAATATATATCGATCGCTGCAGCGCCTGTCCCTCCCCCTCACTCCCACGGTGGCTTCGATGTACGTGTTATTCCGCCGCGACCGGGCGCCGACCTTGTACTTTGCGACCCAGGCAGCCGGTGTAGGTCACTTCCCCGGCCTGGTGGGCCGGCCGCAGAGGTGTTGCTGCGTGTCGTAGTTTTGTACGTGTTGTCATTAGTTGTACCTTGTGCTACCAGGCTTGATCCTTGCATTGCCCGTGTCGGATTCTTATTATTGTCTTGAGGGTTCTTCTTTTCGGGGTTTCATTTCCTTCTGTTGCATGCCATTCTCACCTCCGTAATTTATCATTCTCAATGAATATATATAATTAATATATTAATTAATTAATTAATAGACACGTGACTGCGTCACGTGAGCATAAGTCCTCAGTGGGAGGGGAACATGGGATGGAATGGATGGTATAAGCTATCTAGGTCCTAGTTACAGGGGTGTGGGCACCGCGGCCCGAATCGCTATGAATGCCATACTTGGTCACACGCGGAGCCCCCACAGGCTTGGGGGTGGTCTCCTTCATCACTACTTGCCATCTATCCTTGCGCACCATCTGCCTCCATATTACAGACAAACCAGGAGGCTGCCCGGGGGTGAGCCCGTCACGTCTAGTGTAGCACATGTCCATGCCGAGTCTATCACGAAACGTCCACGGGTGGCGGCCCTGCCGCGCGCGGCCGGGGGCACGCCAGGTGAGGACATATCGCCCAGGCTGGGCGGGCTTGGTGCCAGCTAGTCTATCTGATTTATCTACCTGATCTGTGCGGGCCAGGTGCCCGGCTAGGCCCAGGCGCCTGTGCCTAATAATGTGGGAAACATAGGGCCAATCAGCGTACAAATCCTCATTACTAATGTGCAAACCAAAGGGGATGTTAAGGGCCTAGCTGACGCAGCATCTTGGTGACGGCGCCGTCGAGTCGTTGCTCCAGCTCCTGCGTCAGTGTCCAGGTCTCGGCGCCGTAGGTCAGGATCATCTGAATGACGACCTTGAAGAGGTCACGCTTGACGATCCGGGGTAGGGCGGGGTTGCTCCACCAGCGGCGGTGGTCATGGAGGTGCGCCCACGCCATGCCGATCCGTGTCGTCATGTCGTCCTCGCAGTCGGGAAGCCAACTGCCTCGGGAGCAGCTTGAAGCGGCCTGAAGGAGGGTAGTTGACCTCGGCATCGTCTAAGAGGCGGAGTGTGGGTGGGGGCCCTGCCATGCCGAGGGCCAGGGCCTCCGTTTTGGGGCTGATTTCTAGACCAACCGCCCGAGCCTCGAGCGCCAGGCAGTCCAGCCAAAGTTGGGCAGACTCCGGCTTCTCGATGAGCGTGATGTCGTCGGCATAAATGAGGTCAGCTAGTAAATTCTGCTTGTTAGTCGGCCCCCCTTCCCCAAGCTCGTTCGTGATCGCTAGGCCAGGGGCACGGCCTGCAATGCTAGCAAAGCAAGCACGTACCTGGCGCATAACATAATCCCCAACGGGAGCACGAGTCTAATTAATTAATTAATTAATAACATAATCCACTACATCGATGATGAATATATATCGTTGAGTGATTTCACTCTGCTGTAAGTAATTATCAAAGAGACAACCAGCGCAGGCCAGAAATCGGGAGAATCCGGACCATGGTAGCTCGAGCCTGCCGTTATCTTTTCCGCGTTTTCGAGTCGTTCAGGATGATGAAGATGAATTTTTAATATATATCGCTGCCAAATCAGAATATATCGCTGCGCTCCTTGATATATCGCTGCGCTGGTCGTCTATTTGATATTGCAGGTCAAGATTACTGGATTTCACGAATAAAATACCGAAAGGCACGAGAGGCGATGAGCATTGACATACATTCCAAAATAATTACCTAATTCAGTCATGACTAGTCATTCATATAATGCAGGTCGATCACCAAACAGGTAGCTCTAGCAAGACTCCCTACAATGTCAAACAGCATCTCCACTTGTTGTGATATTCAGTACTTTAAAGAAAGGTCGGCACAACAAAAAGGCATGGCAAACATGTGCTACCAGAAAAAGCGCCGGACTGCTGTGACAGGGGCAGCCAGCTCACGGCTTGGAAGGAAGCGACAACCAGAGTTCAACCCTGGTAAAACTCAGCAGGTCGTCCAAGATTCCCAGTATACAGTCAGCCTATTCACAGGCTGGCAAGGTAGCAGGCTTCACTCTACTACACTAAATCAGCCTGTTCCAAACTGCCATCAATCTGCACGCTCCCAGCTGTCCCATTCAGGCTGCTTCCCCCCCCCCAAAGCCATTCTAAACCAGACATCTCCAAACTGTAGCCCCCTATCCTGCGTTGCCCAACTATTAAAACCAACAGTATAATCCCGCAAGTCGGCGTCCACCCACAAATGTAGATTTCCCACTACAGCCCCCTATCCTGCGTTGCCCAACTATTAAAACCAACAGTATAATCCCGCAAGTCGGCGTCCACCCACAAATGTAGATTTCCCACTACAGCCTGGCTCGAGGTTTTCCAGGATCCATGATCTCAAGGTCGCCTTTGTCGAACGGATATTCCCTCCAAGCGGATTTCTTTCGGAATGTCTTTGTCCCTATAGCACGTGGCTGATGCTCTCGAGGACCTTGCTGATGTCATCACATGCATGGATGCCCTCGAGCATCCCAGGCTCCCAGGGCGTCGCCGGCTAGTGCATGCGGGTGTCGCCTCGCGGACGTTTCTGAAATCACCTAGGGGATATCGCTGACGCCCCCCGGAGGGCGTCACTAACATCACCTAGAGGATGTCGCTGATGTACTCCCTCTGCTTGATCCTCCATACCCCGCCATCGAGCCGCGTCCACTTGTCGACGACCATGCCCACGTCGACCCTGGATGCCTTGAAGTTGTAGAAGGTGAACTTTGCGAGCGCGGAGAAGTCGTCCTTCTCGGGAAACACGCCCAGCACGCGCTGCTCATAGCGCGACACGCGACCGTCAGAGAAGAGCGAGACGAGGTAGTTGGCGTTGGCCTCCACGCCGATGATGTCGCGCTTGCCGCCGGCCTCATATTGGATATTGACATCCTCTGGGGGTAAGGACAGGTGGGGGGAAGTGGGAAACGGGTGGGGGCATGTGGGAGTATGTTAGGGGAAGTTGATATTGTCTGGGGCTGGGAATGGGGCGGATGGGGTAGGAGGAGGGATAGGGGGAGTGTGGGGACATTGGGCGGTGAACGCCCGCAAGGAAACCAAAAACATGGAAGTCCGAGTTTGTGAGGAAACTGTGGGGAAAGGTGTAGGGGGGGGGGGGGGGGGGACACAGAGAGAGAGAGAGAGAGAGAGAGAGAGAGAGAGAGAGAGAGAGAGAGAGAGAGAGAGAGAGAGAGAGGTGAGGGGGGGGGGGGGGGGAGGGAGGAGGGAGGGAGGGAGGGAGGGGAGGGAGGGAGGGAGGGAGGGAGGGAGGGAGGGAGGAGGGAGGGAGGGAGGGAGGGAGGGAGGGAGGGAGGGAGGGAGGGAGGGAGGGAGGGAGGGAGGGAGGGAGGGAGGGAGGGAGGGAGGGAGGGAGGGAGGGAGGGAGGGAGGGAGGGAGGGAGGGAGGGAAAGGGAGATGTAAGAATTTAATGAAACATTACTTGAGCCAGGGAGGGAAGGGAAATCTGTGAAGAGAAAATTTTCAAGGGAAATTCAACAGAACAGAGAGGAAGGAGAGAATCTGCACAGGTATAAGTATTGACATAGTCTCAGCCACAGAAGAGGGATTGACCAAATAAAAGTTAAGGACGAATGAATCACACCTAGAAATTTACATGACAAAGCATGCCTGGCATTGTGTACTAGACAGATCAACCAAGCCCTTATTTAGCAAAGTGAAGGCAGCCGATGCCCACAAAAGCACGGAAACGATCACGCTGGCAAGGCGACTTGTGATCGGTGTACAAGGGGCTAGCAATTGCCGGCTGCAAGTGTGGTTGGAGCAGCGTGGCAGCCCAGGGCCCCCCAAGGGATCCCCCAGATGGCCTGCCCGTGTGGTCATAGGCACGACTGTTTTGATACGACGGGGGGGTTAGACACGAGACATAACTTTGTCGTGATGGGGCATATACGCAAGTGGGTATTTTAAATGATGGGGATCTGCTTTCACAAAAGGGGTAACCTTCCCCCCCCCCCCCCCCCCCCCAAGGGTTGCCCCCAGGGTTAGGGTTGCAGGGTTAGGGTTGCGGGGCTGGGGTGGGGTGGGAGGAGGGGTAGCTCCACGTGCAATTGCACACATGCCTGGGCGTGGAACTTGTTGTAGGGTACGCCTACTGTAGGATTCTGTGTGCAAGACAATAGCTGCACGGACAGCTGCAGTCACTGCACCTATCTGTGCAGCCAATTGTTGTATCATTCTTGTCAATGACCACACGTGTCTTCTCCCCATTCCCCTATTGCCTCTAAATGTGCAAGCTTGTGCCAAAAATTAGGAGGCAGCCAGCATGCGTGTGGGCCTTTGTGGGTGACACATTGCCATGCATGCATATGCCACTGGATGGGTTGACTAAGCTGACGTTTTAGCCAGGCGGGTCTAAATCATTTTGGGTGGGTAACATTCGATTTGGGAAGGGTACAGCAGGTTCATCGCGTGGTAGCCGCTGGCGGTGACATTGTGGTATAAATTCGCGGGCGCAGGGAGATTTGCCGTTCAGGGCCAGCGCACACAGAGTCCGCCGCTGCCGGCGTGGAGATAGGGCGGGGAACGTTCTACACTGATTCGGAGGGACATGAGCAATAGCATGTTTAACTGACACAGTGACACGGAATGGGGCCGATATAACACGGCATTGGGCGCCCCGCCGGCGTACCGAGGAAGTAGGCGTTCAGCCAGCCCAGCACCGCCGTCTCGTCTGGCTGTGGGAGCGTCAGTATGGCATTGAGGGAGTCCTCCAGCTCCCTTGTCTGCTTCTCGATAACTGTTCTTGCAACTTCCATTCCCATGTAACTAGCTTCATCCGGCTCCTCAGCCCGTGACGGCGATTGGTTAAACAAGGCGCCCGCGGCGCATACTGCGGCACTCACCGCCCATCTTCGACTAAATTCCTGTGGAGACTTAGCTGCCCCTTCCGACTGCCCGGAGGTAAGAGCTAAGGGAGAGGTACCTGTATGGCTAGGCTCTACTGCAGAGCTCATTTTGGTAGCCGTGCGAGACAGCACGCGGGGCATGCGCTGAATTTTCTGTTTCGTGGGCCGCATGGGCAGGTCCACAAAATGCAGCCCATTGGAAACTTGGAGGACGGCAGACGCCATTGCGGCTGGTTTCCCGATGTTAGGCAAGATCCTAACTTGTTGACATGCGATGGCAACGCCACTGGCGCTCTTCTGCCCGCTTTTGCGGAGGAATGAAAATTGCCCACATGCGAAGACCACCGTGCAACGACGACGGATCTTTGCCAATTGGACCCTGCTCTGTCAATCCGCTGTTCTGCACCGTCGTTTGAGCGTTTCCAACGCGGCGGTGGCCAGTATCACAAACGGTTACTCAGATGGCGCTCTCGAGGGCCATGGTGCATCGGTGCAAGCCCGGAACTCGGAAGTCCAAACTACTAGTAGAGCATGTATCGCGCAGTAAATGTGCAACAGCCACGTGCGCGCATTATCCGTTGCGCGGCACCAGAGGACGAGGAGGAGAGAGTTCAGCAGAGGCGCGGGGCCTGGGGGATGGGGACGGGACACGTTGTCACGAACTCAGGGGGTGATGGGATGTATGCTCTACAGTACAGTACTGTACTGTAGAGGGAATTTTGGCCGACGCCATTGCCGTAGATTGCCATAAGTAATACTTACAGTAATACTGCATAGAATTCCCATGCTATATATTCCCATGCTATATATTCCCATTCTATGCAGTAATACTTACAGTAATACTGCATAGAATTCCCATGACTGGCCGCGACAAGCACAGGCAGTTGCCGGCGGGGGCGCCGGGATCAATGGCGGTTGACGGACATCCACAAATGGTCCCGTCGATTAAGAACCTTGTATATTTCAAGGCAGTGAGATGCGAGGTCCAAATCATGAGGCGTGTCCTGGGCCGGGTCGTGGTTATGTGATGTCAGCGCTGTGTCAGGCAGTAAACCATATCACTTCTTCTCACAGATGGTAAACCATATTTAGCAGCACAAGTATGTAGTAGCGGTGCATGGCCACAAGAGTTTTCCTGCCTGACGAACGTCTTGTATACCATTATGCGTTTAAATGATGGCCCGGTCTACCGGCTCGACACATCACACGGAGGGGATGCCCACTGCACCGACTGCACGTCAAGGGCATGGCAAAACTGCCCCGCCCGCCAGTCTGGGGCAATCTCGCCGTGTCACTACCGATGTTAGGCGTCATTCGGCGCATTACTGGTAGGTTTCCATGTTTGGGTATACAGACAGAAGTTATGCGCTCTCGTTTTCCTCATGCTGATACGTCCTTTTCCTCGGCAAGCCATTCAGTTCATTTCCGTTTGAAATATAAGTCCAATTCGCACGGCTCTGGTCGTTAAGTCAACGCCGTCGAATCGGCGGAGTCGGAGCGTGCCCTGAATTTTTGGCCGCCGATACGAACCGAAAGTCCCCCATGCTTGCGCATGCAGGCCGGGCATTAGCAAACCATAATAATTTCATTGAACAAGCTAGGCTACACATTTCCATCTCCATTCATGTTTGGGTGATGCAACCTCGGCATTCCTAGCCATTCCATCATTTCCTTGCCGTGCAACGCTGGCCAATGCAGGGTAGAACGTAACCATGCATGCCTAACCAATAGCCAACAGACATCCACCAGCCGCCCAGCTATGCATCTCCGGATCGCTGCCTAGCACTTTTGTGTGCTCACGCCTCCATAGCTGAATGTAATGCTCACACGGGTCATATATATTGCACCCACAGGGGATGCCGGATCGTTTCGACTGGTCCGATTGTGCACCCTGTGCCGGCATGCCTGAGGCATGAGAGAAGGCGGGGGCCGGGTCTGTGCCCCCCTGCCCGCTACAGTTGTAGTGCAAGTGGTGGGGACTATGCTGTCCAAGACGATGACCCCCGTTGTTGTTGTTCACACACAGATTACCCCCAATGCCGATGGCATAAAAAAACAACAGCGATATTGTAAACCAACTGATTTCCGCCAAAACTTACATCATAAACTCATCGCCTTTAAGATTCGAGCAAAAGTTTTGCATTTCACTTGCCCTATTGTGGTAGTTTCGCCTGAACGCAGTCGCCATGGCCGCTTCCGCAGGGGGTGCGCGCACCGTGCACGCGAAATTCAGGTCCGTCGGTACCGCCTTTGGCTCCTTCTCATTCCAGCTCTGTCAGAGGGTGTTTTCCCTTGGAGACATCTAACCTGTTCTGCAGTCCGGCGTTGCCCAAGTACACAGTGGAACTCAAGGTCCGTCTGACGCCACCGAGGGTGCTAGTACCTTTGATGGGTGCTAAGTGGTCTGTTGTCAAGGCCTTCCTGCAGTTCTCGTGGGCGTACAGATCATGGGTGAGCAGGCACAAGACGTCCTCCACGTGGGTGGTGGACCCTGAGAGTCAGTCTGTGGTGATCCTCTCTTATCCAGGGTCTTGCAGTCGTTATGCTGCCCAGATGGTGGCAGGGGCTTCTGAGACTTGCCTGGTGCTGCAGGTCAGCAGGAACTGGCGTGAGTTGGCTCACATGGTGGAGCAGTTTCCAGTGTTTGGACCCAAGGGCAAAGATGGCCAGAACGGGGATTGGTATAGCCTGCCGTGAGGGACCGGGCTGAGAAGGAGGGAGGGGGACAATGCTGAAGCAAGGAGGGGGTTTTGGATTGTGGTGTGAGGGGGGGATTCCAGGATGGATGATGGGGGGGCCTCCAGTCCCGTTCTGATGTTCCAGTCCAGAGCTCCAGAATTCCAGAATGCTGATGGGATGACTTCCACCAGTGTTGCTGTGTTTATCAGGTCCTAGAGTAGATAAGGAAGTGACTTGTCTTCTCCAAGTACCTGTGATTAGATGTTTATGAGATAGGAGGCCCTGTCTTCAGGGATGTAAAAACCCTTCTGCTTTTCCCAAGAGATGGTGGATTTCTGTTTAGTGTAACTTCTTCTCAAGGAGTTAGTAGTAGTTGATTATTGGAACTGGTGGTTCCATTCTTGAGGGGGAGATATGTAACAAGCAAAAATGATTTGTGAACGTTTGGCTTTTATTCGAGGACTTTTGGATCAGTATTGAGAAAGTTATGAGGTTTCCAAGACGGCGGTACTTGAAACTTGTACTTTGTCAACCGACTGTTAAAAGCCCTTATTCTGATCAACTGTTAAAAGCCCTTATTGGTCGTGGCCTGATCCACTTGGGGTTGTAGTTTGTTGGTCGGTACTACCAAGTCTTAAATGAGCATCCTTTGGGACCTTAGTGCTTACTACAGATTCAGGATCTCATTTCTAGATTCTGCCAGGCTGTGTGTGGTGTTGTTCTGTTTTGTGTGACTGGGATGGATACGAAGATCTTGTTTAGAATTCCATGATTCTGATTGGTTCTCTTCAGGCTAAGGTTGAGGCATGCTCGACAAGCACGTCGATATCAAGGACGAGGGGTCGCCATTGTTGAGACGTTGGTTTTTATCCATCATGGTATAATAGCCACGAGCCACGAGGTAGCCATGGCTGTCGGAGCTCATAACTTTCACGTTTGAGCACCGAATTTAGTCGTGAATATCACTATCACTTCGTCTTTCTAAGACGCACATGCTGATATAATTTTCCGAATCTAAAACGCAATATATGACGAGCAAACGCCCGTCGACGCAACGCAGTTTGGCGGATGCGCTCGCCTTTGACAATGCGGCAGCTGCGGCTGCCGCTTCGCCAGATCCGGCAGGCAGCGGTGACACTAGTCGTGCACTGGTGGTCACCCAGCAACCTCCCGGCCTCAATGCCTCGCCATCGGCATTGCCTGACCCTAAACGCGCCCGCCCCGCCGACAAAACTGGAGGGCCACGCTGGGCGGAAACACGCTTCTCGGAACCGCGCTTTCGGCCCCAACCTTTCCAGGTCGATGATTACGACTGGACCACCATTTCTCCGAGTGATGCTATGCATCACATCTTCTTCGGGGACTACGCCTCGCTTGACGACCTGTGCCTCCATCTCCACGCCACTGGACGCCTCCTCGTCACCGACGGCCGACGCTGGCACAACATCAGCCAGATGTTCGGGTGCCCCCCGCCCCCAACTCCAACACGCCGTCCTCAACTCTCTTCTCCAGAAGTCTGACGGCGAGATCTGGGCTCCATCCATCTCCGCCCCCGCACGGCATTCCGTTCCATCCTCACGGAAGCCTTTCAGCAGCACGTGACCCCCCTTGCTGCCGACATAGCAGCAATCGGCGGCACGCTGACTGCTGAACTTCCTCACATTTCCACCGGGCTGCCGCCTCCACCTCCACTGCCATTTCCGCCTCCACTGCCGACATCAAAGCCCAGCTCCTAGACCTCGACCACCGCCTTCAAGCCACCGCCAACGCCCTTGAGAGCTTGCATGACACCGCCGGCCTCACCGCCCAAGCGGTGAAGGACATCGCCGCCCAGCCGGCTCCTGCTGGCCCGGCCGGCGATGCTCCCTCCACCTGGGCGGACTTGCTTAAGCAGCACACCACCTCCACCACCTCCACCATCTCAGCACAACTCAAGCAACAAGCCCTCGACCTTCGCGAGGAAGCCGACATCGCCCGGCGCAGCCACAATGTCATCGTCAAGCACTTCGACCAGCAGGCAGGTGAGACCTCCACGAGCCTTCTTGAGGCATTTAAGCGCGCCATTCTTGCCCCCATGTTACTCACTGGTGAGCTGGACATGTCGGCTGTCCGCCTCCCCCGCGCGCGGGGGAAGGCTGGCCCGGTACCCGTGCTCCTCACCTTTAAGTACATGGCGGACAAGTTGGCGTTCCTTAAATGCCGCAAGAAGCTCTCGGAGACTCGCTTCACGCTGGACGACGACTTGACCCTGGCCCAGCAACAGCGGCGACGCGAGCTACATATGGCCGACCTACCTTCAGCTCCGGCAGAGCGCAAGGGGGAAGCCGGTATACTGGAGGGGGGCGGTCATCCACGTTGACCACAAGCCCTGGCAGCCCCCTCCTGCCACCTCAGACTATAGGAATATATATACCAGTAGTGTAGATTAGTCAGGCTTAGCCTAGCATGTGGCCCACGCGCATGTGCGCCCATAATGGCCCCCATGGATGATGCCTTCAACATTTAGCCATGCTTTGTCTATAATGGGACCCCCATGGATGTTGCATTAACACGTCGTTCGTCACTGCACCTATTCTTAGGACTGAGTTCAACTCAGTCCTATTCTTAGGACTGAGTTTTTGGGTTTCGTAGAAAATTCGGCCAAGTCGGAATGTTTGTCAAAAAAATTCCCTCAAAATTTATTCAAATACTACGTGAAATGACCTTTCTTAGACATATTTTTGCGATTTTTTTGGATTTTGTTTGGGCGGCTAAATGTACGGTCAAAGTACAGGTGGTAAGGGTACTTTTTCACGTGAAACGTGAGTTCCGGAAATGCACGACCTAGCCATGGCGGCTTGCGCCCATGCATGCAGTTTACGTTTGCGGACGATTTAGCTGGTAAAACCCGAGAAATAGATTTTATATGTCCTAAAGATGACACAAACCAATTTTTAGCTCCCGGGGATGCGATTTACCAGGTGTCGGCACTGCTCTTGCTGGAAAAAACTGCGACCAGGCAGGTTGACGGAATTGATGACTAAATTTACTTTACGGTGCAGTTCGAAGGGTTTATATGCTTCTTTCTACTGATTATCATGCATGTGTGTAGAATTAAGTCAGTGGCAGTAAAGATTTGATGATTTCGACCACTCTGTCATGTCATGGTTTGTGTGCCGCAAGGGTCACTTTTGCGGGCACCGCCTGGGCCAAGATAACGCCATCCGTGCACGGTAAAGCTGAAATATCGTCACCTCATCGTTTTGTTATGTTCTTACATGAGTTCGAGCTTGCAAGGCGCTGTCAGTTTCGAATCTTGATGCGCTTTCTTGACCGTTGCCTGCCCCTCTCTAAACCCCCCATTTTTTATGATGTTACCAGGCATTTGCCTTACCCTAGTGTACTTTTGCAGTTTTTTAGGCGCTGTATGGGTTTAAATACCTTCATAGATGTTAGTTATTCTTTTGCTACGTTCATACTGCGTGATTGTATGGCCATGGGCTGCATCCAGCGTGCTTTCAAGCTTATACGGGTGAGTGAAGAATCTTGGTGATAAACCACTGTCATCATGTGCCAGCAAGTATGTTGGCCATGCCATGGCAAGGCAAAACAGTGTTAGCCATCTCTATTCTTGTTAAAAACAATTGAAATATGCTTAACCTACCCATTATATTGGTGGTTAAGGCTCATAATAAAACCCTTTGTAGGTAGGTATCAATGCCCATTCCCTACGTGCGTGCATAGGCTCTCACACATATACTAAGGTATAATATAACTGCAATATGATGATGCAAGTATGTTTTCCTGTTATGCTAGAAGGGAAATGAGTTGATTGGCATGGTTGGTTGCCACGGTGGTGTGTAGTATGACCGCACTTACATGCTTGCACATTGCTAGCAACCTCGAAACCCATTCTTAGGGCTGGTGGTTTTTGGTGAGTTTCAGGTAGAGGCTGTGGCCAAATTGAGCCCAGTTTTTTGCCATGTTTCAAGAACTATATTGTTTACACGCCTATATTTTTTCAACATGCATATGGATTTTATTGAATTTTCCCAACTCGTCCTTCCACAGAAAATTGCCAAATCGCGAGCATGGGTTGACACCCTTGTAAAATTTTACATGATTTGGTCAACATATGATTTTTTAGGCATATGCCCAAGCATTAGCATGATATTGAGTGCTCTAATGCATATCAAACATATGGGGTACCCCCCTACCCTTACCGCTACATGATCTCAAAGTTGGCATACTCAGTCCTATTTTTAGGACTGAGTTTTGACGTACGACGTGTTAAGAATTTAGCCATGCTATGCCATGCAGAGAGATGCTCTCTGTCGAGAAGCCATGCCCTAGCTCTTGTATAGCCATGATGATCTTCCCCCACATGACATACTCCCCCTTAGCTGGGCATAGTGTGAAGATCATGAGGGTGCCGGTGCCCTTGAGGCACCTAGAGCAAGTGCTGCTTACATTCCACTCTTGCAGGAAGTAGCCTAGAATAGCCTAGAATAGCCTAGAATAGCCTAGAATAGCCATATGCCCCTTCTCAGGGATATGTGCTACATTGACTCCCAACGGAGTGATGTTGATAATTAATTAATTAATTAATGGTATAATAAAGCTTGTCTTTGTTGTCCATTCATAAGAGCCCTTTGATACTAGACTACTCTCAGTTCCACAGAAGTCGTCTAGGCACAAGCTTTTCTTTGTGTCTACAAGGGGTGTGGTTCCCTAAATCACGTGCTGTGGAATCTCCATCTCAACGTTGCCTGGATACTTGAAGACCTGTGACTCAGGAAAGCAACCCAGGTAAAAGATCTTTCATATTTAATTAATTAACTAATTAATTAGACTCGTGCTCCGGTTGGGGAGTCACGGAGAATTAACCCCGATGGATGGATGGGTGCAAACAGTCCTACCGGTCTTTAGATCTATCTACATCAGCTACCTACAACATCTATCTAACAACATCACTAACTACAACATCTATCTAAACAACATCACGCTACCCTAGGGGAGCTGTCTAGCGTGCATGCCTCCCGCGGGTTTGCACACGCGGGCGCTTCCCCACAGGGGGCGGCTCGTTGTCCTCCATATATATAATGTTATATAGCACCGGCGGGCTTCAAAGTGCCGGACGGCAGGCGGTACCACCATTCCGTGGCAGCTTGGCCCAGTTTGCTACCGGCTGGCACACGTTTTCAGTGAATTTTGGGCTCCAGATTTCAATGCAACGTGCGGTTTGAGGCAGGGGAAAACATGCGTGGACGATAGGAATTATAGCACCGGCGGGCTTCAAAGTGCCGGACGGCAGGCGGTACCGCGACCGCAGCGCGTTGGGGGGCTGCCGCCCCCCAAACCCCCCGCGTGGGGGGCTCCGCCCCCCACACCCCCCGGCCCCCCCCTCGGTGGCTGCCACGCCTGCCCTGATTGTTCATGGACGACCCACGACCCCCTTCGCCCAACGGCTCCCCCGCTCCCCGGTTGGCGCCTCGGCGGTCCTCTCGGCTTGCGGCCCTTCTTGCGGAGGTGGGCGACCCGGCTGCGGGGGGCTCGGGCGCCCCGGTCTCCCCCTCCTTGGTCTGCGAGGTCTGCCGGAGCGGGCACCGCGGGCACCACATGTTAGTTTGTGATGCTTGCAATTCCGGGTGGCACTTGCAGTGTCTTACTCCCCGGCTCTACCGGGTCCCGCCGGGCTCCTGGACGTGCCCGCGCTGTCCCCCCCGGCGGGCCCCCGGGCTGCCCTCCCCGCTGGGTGCTCCGGCCCCCTGCCCCGTGTGCCCCCCTGCCGAGGCCCTCGGGGCGGGCCGTGGCCTGCCCGATGGGGCCGCCGTTGCTCGGGCCCTGGCGCCCTCGGCCCCGGGGCCCCACCCGTCGCCTGGCCCCGCCGACGGGGGCGCGGCGCTGTCGCCTGGGCTGAGCCCGGCCGACCCCCGGCGGGCCTGGCGACCCCGGCGCCCGCCCCCGGCCCCTCGCTCCCCGACGCTCTGGCCTCCCTTCCCCCGGCCGCGGTTGGCCACCCAGCCGCCACCCCCGTCCTTGCCGCGTGGGACGGCGGCCCCCGGGCCCACGCGTTCACCTCGTGGCCGCCCTCGCACATTGTCGGCGTGGTGGGCCGCGCCACCTTTTCTTGGGCGTACTGCCCTTTGTTGCTGGACGCGGTCGGGCTCCAGGCCGCCTTCCCCTCGCTCCCTAGGCCCCCGGCCTTCCTGGCCCTAGTTGCGCAGGTGCGGGCGACATTTCTTTCCGCCGCCCCCCGGTGACGGCCTCGACTCTTTGGGGGTATGTCTTGGAAGGATATCACGCCGGCTGCCGGCTGCCGTGGCATCTCCCGGCCGCCCGGCAGGAAGAGCTGCTTTCCCTGGACGAGCGGGTGGGTCAGGCGGTGGTCGAGTTCGTCACGGCGGTGGCTCGAGACGCACAGGTCTCGGTGCGGGCGGCCTACCTCGCGGGCGGCGCCGACCTGGGCCTCATGTCCCCGCGGCAGCTTCGCCTCTTCTTGGACGCCCAGGCCCCGCCTCCCGGCCCGGTTGCCAGTGGGGGCTTTCTCATCACCTCCCTCAGCCTGGCGCAGGCCGCCATGCTGCGTGTGGAGTTCGGGGCCCCCATCGCGGTTCAGGGCGGCCAGGCCATCTTGGTGGACTCGGCCGGGCGCGCCCAGCCCCTAACCGCGGGGACGCCTGTTTCTGCCTTCCTCCACGACATCCTGGAGTTGGCAGGCATCCCGCACGAATGGCACCCCGCGGCTGACCAACCGGTCGGCATCCTCTCGCGCGCCCAGATTGCCGCCTCCCGGGTTGCTGGGAGGCCGGCTGGGACCCGCCCCCCCTCATGTCCGGTCCCTTCTGGAGGGGGACGACCCCGAGTCGGGCTCCTGTGCCATCTGCCTTGAGCCCTTCCGGCCGGGGGATGGCTTGTGTCGCCTGCCCGCGTGCGGCCACACATTCCATCAAGCGTGCATCGCGCGCAGCTTGCTCCACTCCGTGCCGCGCTGCCCGTTGTGCCGGGCTGTTGTGCCGCCCCCTGGGACTGCGCTTCCTCTCGGCCCGCCCCCGGTCTCGCTGGGTCCCCTGCCGGGTCCCCACCGGGCCCCGGGGCCAGCTGCCTCCCCGACCCCTCGGCCTCCGCCCCCGGCCTCGTTGCCGGGGCCTGGGGTGGTCGCGGGCGCGCTGGCGAGTCCCCCTGGGAGGGGCGCCGGCGTTCTCGATCCCCCTCCGCTGGGGGTCTCCCCGGTGGGCACTGCCTCCTCCGTGGCCCCGGCGGGCCTGCCGGGCGCTGGTCGGGTCGTGGTGCGCGCGCCTGCCGGCCCGGCTGGGGAGACGCCGCAGGCCCCACGTCCTGCCTTTGCTGGCGCCGCTCCCCGCCACTCAGCGCCCGCCGACGGCCTTCACCGGTGTGCCGTGCTGCTTCCCACGGGGTCCCCGTGTGCGGGTGTGTTCCACAACCGTAACCTCCTCTGCCAGCACCTTCGCGCTGTGCACCCCGATCTCGGCGCGGCGGATCTGCAGGCCATGAGCTGTTACCGGTGCCCGGAAGCTCACTGCCAGCGGGTGTACTCCATTCACGGGCGCGCTCAGCACGCGCGCGCCTGTGTTGCTCAACGGCCCCTCAACCGGCCAGCAGTCCCGGCCCCCTCCCCCCTCCCGCCTCGGCTCCCCCGGCTCCCAGCCCCCGCCGCCCGACTACTCGGCCAGTTGGCGTTGGCTTGACACGGTCCCTGGGATGCATGCGCCATCAACCCGACGTCTACCCTGACCGACCTCCCCCACCGCGCGCGTAGCCTTTTCGCGCAATGTGCAATCGTTTCTCTCCGGCGCATGCACGCCGCTCCGGACGACCCGCTGGGCTTTAAACTGCACATGGTGACCCCCCGCCTGCTCCTCACCCCTCTCGGGCGTGGTGTGCGCGGCCTCCAGGGTGCGGTTATTGCCCGTTGCCGACGCTTTCTGCAGGGGGACTGGGAGGGGCTGTTTGGCGTGCCGCCCCCGCGCACGGCCCGGCTGTCGGGGGAGGTCAACTTCGAGCGGGTGGCCGCCGACGTCATCCGCCTCGTCCGCGAGGGGCAGCTCAGCCGGGCCATGACCCGCTTGGAAATGGCCAAGCTCGCCCCCGCCAATGCGGCTACCCTGGCGGCCTTGGAGGCTCTTCACCCTGCGGAGCCCGGATTCCAGCTGCCCGTGCCGGACCCCCTGCCGGCCCCCCTCCGGCTGGACCGCGACTGCTTCCTGGAGGTGATGCGTGAGGTCCCGCGGGCTTCCTCTACCGGGCCGTCGGGCTGGCGCTACGAGCACTTGGAGGTCCTGGTGGGGCATGGGGGCGAGGACATTCTCTTTGACACCCTCATTGACCTGGCGGCTGGTCGCGTTCCTCCCGCTGCGCGCGAGTGGTTAGCGGGCGCTCGCCTCCTCGCTCTGCTCAAGGGTGTCTTGCCCCCCCCGAGGGCAAGGTGCGCCCGATCGCCTGCGGTGAGGTGCTCCGCAAGCTCGTGGGCAAAGTGATCTGCCGCCAAAAGGCGCCCGAGCTCCGTGCCTTTTTCTGCCCGCCCCTCGCAGCGGGTGAGACCTCGGTGGCGGCCCAGCTGGGGGTGACGACTCCAGGCGGGGCGGATATCCTCATCCATTCGGTGCAGGCCTACCTCGAGGCCCACCCCACCCACGCTGTCGTCAAGGTCGACTGCCACAACGCGTTCAACAGTCTGTCCCGCGCCAGCATGTTTGCGGCCGTCATGGAGTCCTTCGAGGACTTGTACGCTTGGACAGCCGTGTGCTACGGCCAGCCCGGCCAACTGGTTCACATCATGGAGGACGGCACTCGCGGCGGCCTGCTGTCGCGGTCGGGCACCCAGCAAGGGGACCCCCTGGGACCCCTGTACTTTGCCGCCCCCCTCCAGGGTTGCCTCCAAGCGGTCCATGCTGCCCACCCGGCGGTCGCTATTCAGGCCTACTTGGATGATATCTACCTGCTGGGCCCTGTGCCGGACACCACCGCGGCTCTGCTGGCACTGCAGACCGCGGTGGCCGACATCAACCTCCAGTTGACCCTTGCCAAGTGCGCGGTGTACTCGCCCCAAGGTGATTGCTCCGGCTTTCCGCCCCAGCTCTTGGGCCGGGACGAGCGCCTCCATGGGTTGGATGTCCTCGGCGTTCCGGTTGGCGACCCCGCGTTTGTCATCGATGCTCTGCGGGCCGCCCTCGAGGCACGCACTGAGGTACTGCCCTTGATTGCGCGCCTTCATGATTCGCAGACCAAGGGTCTGCTTCTGTGGTTTTGCGCTCACCCTCGCGTCGTTCACTGGCTCCGGGGCGCTCTTCCGTCTCAGGTCCGGCTGGCCGCCGAGGGCCACGACGAACGCATCCAGTCGGCCTTGGCGCAGCTGGTCCCGGGCCCCGACCTCCCGCCACATGCTATTCGCATTGCCTCCCTGCCTGCACGGATGGGTGGCTGCGGTCTGACTCGTGCCGCCCGGCTGGCCCCAGCAGCCTTTTTGGGCTCCGTCGCTCAGTCGTGGGCGGAAAGCTGCCGGCTCCTGCCCCTTTTGGCAACGGCAGCGCCTGACCTCCTGGACCCCAGCAGCCCTTTGCCCTTCGTCACCGCCATCCAGGAGGCCTATGCTGAGATCCAGCAGGCCTGTTCTCCCGTCCGTGCCGCTCAGGCGGTACAGCGCCACCTCCCTCGCGGCACTCCCTCGGTCGCCTCCGTTCAATCTCCCGCCGCATTCCCTGCTCGCGTCATCGATAAACACCAGAAAACCTACGCGGGTATTCTGCACACGGCTGATTGGATTGCTCTTTTCGCGGACCTCAACGCCCAGGGACGTGCGTGGCTGTTCTCGCTTTCCTTGCGGAGTGTGGGCTCGGCGTACCTTCGTGCTCTTCCCATGGCCCCCCCATTCGCCTTGGCTCCCAGCCACTACTCGGTGGCGCTCCGGCACCAGCTATTTGCCCCGCAGCCTCTTGTTCCGGCCGGGCGGCCTTGTGGTAGCTGTGGGCAGCCGCTGGATCCCACGGGGACTCACTACCTTGCCTGCATGGGGGGCCAACAGAATCAGAATTGGTATTTGTATTTGCACACTGTCCTCCTGACGGTGGTGCTCGCCATGATTCGGTCGGTTTTCCCCCACGCGAACATCCGGTCCGAGGATGCGGATGGCGCTGCCTTCTATTCCCCCAACCACCGGCCTGACATCGTGGTGCTGGACTTTGAGGGGGGTGGCCGGCATCTGCTTATTGACGTTTCGGTGGCGCGGCCCTTGGCTCTTAGCCACGTGGCTGGGGCCTCCCTCACGGCAGGTTACACGGCGGACCGGGCGGAGCGGGCCAAGCTCCTGGCCTACGGCGACGTCGGGCACCATCGTGTGGTGCCCTTTGTCCTGGAGGAGTTTGGGGCCATGGGGCCCCTGACCTCCGCCTTCTTCAAGGAGTGTTGCCGGCTCCGGGAGGACCGGCTGGACCTGGAGGGCCAGCGGGCCCCATGGTCGGCGCGGACCTGGACGTCATATTGGCGTCAGCGCTTGTCGGTGGCGCTGACTCGGGCCATGGCTGACATCATGCTCCGCCGTACGCGGGCTGATTTTGCGGTGCAGCAGGGCTATTAGGTTCCTCCCGTTAGGCGTTTCCATTGGTCTTATCGTAGTATAGAGCTTTGACATGGCTCTGTATATAGGTTTATAGCTGGGCGTTTGCTTTGGTTTGAGTGATTTCACTCTGCTGTAAGTAATTATATTTTTAATATATATATATGACCTCCAGGGGCCCACTTGGCCTTGTCCATCATCTTCTTTCATATTTGGACTATGGATGATGCTGATGATCATTTTTAGTCGTTACACCCTGTCACCTTCATCACACCAGTGTGTCAGTGACCACCTTCCGATGAGTCATTTAGGATTCGCTAATACTCATTAATTCCCATTTCACCTCTCTGGTCTATAATTGGATAATTAATTAATGCCTCCAGAGCGCCGCGCTGAAGGTCTTCATGTGCATGATGCTGCACCGGCTCCGCGCCGCAATGGACCCCCACCTGGGTGAGTCTCAGATGGGTTTCCGTCGTGGTCGTAACACTGTCATGGCTGTGTTTGTCGCGCGCCGGTTGATCAATGGAGGAGGTGCGTTGCCTTTGCCCTGACAGTTTGCCGCTAGTCTTCATTTTTGTTGACTATATCAAGGCCTTTGACACGGTCCTCTGGGAGGCTCTTTGGGCCATCCTAGCTCTGGATCGGGTACCACTGGTCAGCGTTTATTGCTGCCATTCGTCGACTGTATGAGGGCTCACAGGCAGTAGTGCGGACTGCGGAAGGCACCACCCCACCATTCCCCCTTCACCACGGGGTGTGGCAAGGTTGTGTCCTGTCCCCGTATCTTCTGATCAGGCACGCCGCAAAGGTGAAAACCATTTGCGTTCAGTGCCGGTCCGCGGAAAACGCGGAAAAACGCGATCTGCAAATGAATCCGACCGGAATCGAACTGGGGACCTCTCGCACCAACTTTCGCTGACTATAGGACGGACGTCTCCGGATCCTAGGGCATCGCCAACTTACACCTACAGTCATCATATCTGTTCATTATTGTCGTGGATCACGTCATGCGCCGGGCACGTGCGCTCTTTTTTACTGCTGGTTCGAGCCTGGCTTGGACATCCTTAACGAGAAAGAGCACGGCGGGGTTAGCACTGGCTACCGCCTGGCCGACCTGATTTATGCGGACGACACCACCCTCATCGCGCGCCCCGAGCACATTCAGACCTGCTTGGACTGTCTGCCAGGGCTTGGAGGCGCGGGCGGTGGGGTTGTAGATTAGTGTCAAAACTGAGGCTATGGTGATTGGGGCTTCCAGTCGCCCGCCGCTGCCACGGCTGCTAGACGGGACGGAGGTCCCGTTTCGTGATCGCTTTAAACTGCTGGGGAGCATGCTTCCTGACACCGCCGCTGATGTGTCCAGAGTCACACCCGTATCGGCCTGGCCTGCCCAGGCTCGGCATCGTTCGCTCAAAACCTACTGGCACTCGAAGGTCCTCGGCGAGCACCGCAAGCGCATGCTCCTCAAGTTCCTGGTCCTCACGGTGCTCACGTATGGCGCCAAGGCATGGACGCTCACGGACACGCTGGAGGCCAAGCTAAACGGCACGGTAACCAGATCAATCATGCCCTGGGCAGCCCCTTGGCTTTCTTGCGGTGGCATGGTATGCCAACTCGGGAATGAAGTGCCTTCCAGCCCAGTGAGTACACATATTAATTAATTAATTAATTAGACTCGTGCTCCCGTTGGGGAGTCACGGAGCATTAACCCCGATGGATGGATGGATGGGTGCAAACAGTCCTACCGGTCTATAATCTATCTACATCGGCTACATACTACATCTATCTAACAGCATTACAACATCTAGCTAGGCAGCCGCACGCTGCCCTAGGGGAGCTATCTGGCGTGCCTCCCACGGGATTGCACACGCGGGCGCTTCCCCACTGGGGGGGGCTCGTTGTCCTCTATGACCTGGGCCCACTTGGCCTTGTCCATCATCTTCTTCCAAATCACAGAGAGGCCTAGGCCCACCATGTCCTCTACTAGCTGTTCTTTGAAGGTGCGGGCCTTGCGGCGTCTAACATCACTGGGCCCAGCCCACGTCAGGAGGTGCCGGCCAGGCTGGGCTGGTCGCAGTCCTGCGGGGGGGCCACGTGAGGTGTCTACCTGGTTGGTGCGAGCTAGGGGCCCTACTAGCTGCAGGCGGCGTTGCTTAATTGTGCTGGTGATATAGGGCATGCCCTGGTACAGGTCCTCATTGCGGACATGAGCAGCGTATCCTACTCTGAAAATGGAACGCAGCATGCTGGTGACCGCGCCGTCCAGCTTGCGGGCCAGGTCGGCGGTGAGGGTCCACGTCTCGGCCCCATACGTGAGAACAGGAAGGACGAGGACCTTGAACAGGTCCTGTTTCTCGATCTTGCCCAGGGGCTTGCGCCACAGGGCCCGGTACTGGCGTAAAGCGTGCCAGGCGAGGGAGATGCGATGGTCCACATCAACCTCGCAGCTGGGGAGCAGGCTGCCCAGCAGCTTAACGCGGTCCCGATACAGGACTCGAGAGCCGTCTAGGAGATAGAGGGGCGGCGGTGGGTTGGTGAGCCCAACCGCCAGGGCCTCTGTCTTCTTGCTGACCTCAAGCCCCACTGCACGGGCCTCGAGAGCCAGGCAGTCGATCAAGCCATGTCTGCACGTGCTCAGTGTCCTCGAAGAGGGTGGTGTCGTCTGCGTAGATGATGTCTGCATGCCAGCCGAATCTCCGTGTCCGCACCGCCATGCCAGAATTTGTTAGCAACCTGCACTCCTGGTTCCCTGCCCACGATGCGGGCAAATCGCTTGCGCGCCTGAATCATTACGTATTCGACAACAATAATGAACAGGTAGGGCGACAGCACGCAGCCCTGCCACACACCCTTCTGTAAAGCTAGGCATGGGGGCGTGGTCCCGTAAGAAGTGCGCACGTACCGAAGTGGTGGACCCTTCATACAGGTTGCGGATGACAGCAATCAGGGGGCGGGGGATCCGGAACAACTCGAGGATGTCCCAAAAGCAGGCCAGAAAACCGAATCGAAGGCTTTGATGAAGTCCACCAGCACAAGGTGCAAAGGGGACTCACCAGGCTGAAGGCGTTGCAGTTCCTCCACCACGGTCGGCGAGTAGTGAAGAGCGCCTGTACTGTGTTGCGACCTGAACGGAAGCCGTGCTGAGTCTCGCTGAGGTGACCGTCCAGGGCCGTGCGCAGGCGGTTCAGGATGAGCTGCATAAGAAGCTTGAGGGGGGCACTTTGAATGCACACGGTCCCCTCTGTAGTTGCCGGGGTCGGCAGGCGACCCCTTGTTCTTGTACAGCATCGTGCGAAAACTGTGTTGCCAGGCCGCTGGAGCCGGAGGTGGTTGCGACGACCTGTAGCAGAAGGCGGTTGCAGATGTCCCGGAAGAGCAGCATTATTAACACCTGTGTCCTCGAATTCAGCTGCAAGTTTTACAACTGCGGCCCCGGAATCTCGTCAGAGCCGGTGGCTGCGTCATAACGCAGGCGCTGGACCGCCTCCGTGACCTCGCGAGAGGTGAAAGGAGGCATGTCAGACGGGTCGCCAAGTGGGCCGACCAGCGGGGGGACTAGGTAGTCCGCCGCTGACCTAGGCGGGGCCGGGGGCCCAGCGGGGCCGGCCAGGGCGGCCGGGCGGGCGGCGGCGGCTGCATGGGACGGTGGGGGCGGCGCAGCTGTCCCCACGACCTCGGCCGTGGCCGTGGCCCAGCCAGGTACGAAGCCGCTTGGCTGGGGCGCCGGGGACGTCGTGGCGGTGGGGCCGGCCGAGGCAGTCCGGGTGCCCGAGGCGCTTGTACCAGAACCAGGCCCCCTTGCCGTCGTGCTTCTGCTGGCAGCTGCGCAGCCTGGTCCTTGACCATCTGCTGAGCATCTGCCTT
Organism: Mesostigma viride; assembly: GCA_009746045.1. Classification (NCBI taxonomy): domain Eukaryota; kingdom Viridiplantae; phylum Streptophyta; class Mesostigmatophyceae; order Mesostigmatales; family Mesostigmataceae; genus Mesostigma; species Mesostigma viride. Next base: position 547,852 of record RPFO01000310.1, on the reverse strand, counting down.
CTCAGCCTGCTCGTAGGCGGCCCTCAGAGCTGCTTGCAGCTAGCCCAGGTTTGGCGATCGGATCTCTGTTGCGGCGGAGCATCTGCCTGCATGGCGGCGACCACTGTCGGTGCGTGACGGTGGACAGCAAGCTGCATGCCGGCGCGGAGGCAAGGTGGGGAGGGTGCGGGCAGCCAGGCGATACTTGGCGGCGACACCGCGGAGGATCACTGAAATATCCCCCGGCGGCGGAATGGCGTGTAACTGCTGTCGGCTGCCCCGGGCGTCGAATACGGCCAGGAAATCATCCCTGTGTGACATAGCGGCCTGCTCTGCTGCTGACATCTTGTCGGCATCCTTCAGCACAATCCGGAGCACCTTCAGATCTGGAGCTGAGGCGCCAGCTGTCGCGACGGTTTCACCCCAGGAAACCGCAATCTGATGCGAGCGAGCACGAGACGATGATCAGATTCCACCGTGCTGACAGAATCTTGCAGGACGCGAGCATCGACAACTGAGGGGCGCTGAGCCCGGCGTACACAGACATAGTCAAGGCACACTACCCGATCCGACGGCCCAAAAAAGGTGGCCAGCTGCTCAGCGGGGCGTGCGAAAGAAGCATTGCGTGCAACCAGCGCAGATTCTGCCAGCAGATTCGCAAATAAAGGTGTGTTGCCGTTGGCTGTCGTGTTGGTTGGGGAATACTGAGCGCCCCCAGTGCCAACTGGCAGCGTGGCGTTGGCGTCGAGCAGCATAACCAGGAAGTGCCGAGCTGGGATGTTGGCCTCCTCCTCCTTGAGGGCGTCGAAGAAGGCCTCACGTTCCGCCTGAGCTCGACCCGCATGTGGTGCATATCCCACGATAACGGTTAGCGTGTGGTGTTAATGGCCCTCAGTGGCCGAAAAAGTGGCCACTAGCACACGCGGGGACCGCAGCACGATGGACTGGAGCTGCTCTGATGCTGCCGGCGAGCACAAGAGGCCCACACCACCTTGGCCCGGCGCGTCGCCGCCACCATAGTGGAACCGCCAGCCTGCACGCAGGTCGTCGACCAGCAGACCGTTGACCCCGTGCTGAGGGTCAACGGTGCGTCGGTGCTCCTGGACCCCAAGGACAGCGATCTTGTTGTCGGCGCACAGGGCGATCAGCTCGTCGACGCGTTGGCGTGCTGGGGTGCCGCCGCTCGTAGAAGGATCTGCAGGGAGGGTGCGCTGCCACGTTAAAGCTTGCAATACCAAGAATGGGCCGTTGCCCTATTAGCGGGGGGGTGGGGGTCGGGGTGGGGGTGGAGAAGGGTAGTGCTGGAGGTGGGGGTGGGGGTGGGGGGGGGTGGGGAGGGGGAGTACACGTATGGAATGGGAGGGGTTGTATAAGAGGTGGAGGGGCTGTTGTGGCATGCCTAGCTGAAGTGCACAGAATCTGGCCCTGTACTAACATAAATTGTGTGTGTGTATTCTCTTTTTCCTTCTTCGTTTTCTTTTATTTCCCCCTAAAACCCTTTTTGGTTTGTTACCATCTGTCTCCCTCCATGCAGGTCTTCCTACAGATAGCCACGCGGCTCCCGACAAATCAGTGAGACAAGTATTCCTGGACGCATCATTGGCGGTCCTGTAGACGTCGTGTGAGGACTACTAGTAGTCGTCTGAGAGGAAAGACGCGAAGATCATGGGGGGGGGTCTGTAGGAAGACATACGTGGAAGGAGAGAGAATGGTGAACACAAAAGAGCTGACCGGGTGGTGGATGCAAAATAATAAAAGTTAAAACAAAAAATAAAAAGGGGATGAAAAGAAGAATAAACAAAAGGGACAAAGAGGTCATTGCTGGGATATGATAAGGCATAGGCAATACGTTGGGCTAAGGGTCAGGAGTTTCTAGTTCGTAGTTTGAGCGCCCGTGGTTCCCAGGATCTCCATCCCAACAATCTGGGTCAAACGCCTCCTATAACCAGCTCACTCCTGTTCAAAGGTGGAAGGTGGAAGAGTGTATAATTAAGTTTTATTGAGTCAGACAACTATTCATTTTATTAAGTGAGACAACCATTCATGGACGCAAGTAGTGAAAATAAAAAGAAAAGAAGAATGATAGATTAATTAATTAATTAATTAATTAGACTCGTGCTCCCGTTGGGGAGAATGATAGATAAGTAGCACATGAGAAGAACATTGTAAGATTACGTTCAAGTAAAGATAAAGAATGCCCAGGTCCCCAAGGACAATGAACCCGCCTCCTGTTGTGGGGAAGAAGCCTACTTGCGCCTATATGGGAAGAATGGCCTAAGCGACCTAGGAATGCGACCTAGGATCTGGCTCCATCTAGATAGAATAGACCAGTAGGATTGTGTGCATGCCCCCTTCAATCCATCCATTGGGGTTAATACTCTGTGACTCCCCAACGGGAGCACGAGTTTTATTAATTAACTAATTAATTATAATAAATATATAATAAACATAAAGAAGAAGAAATGAGATTACAGCAATAGGTAAAAAAAAAAAGAATACAGAAAGTTATCTCACTTAATAAGGAAATATAGAAAGTTGAATAAATATGAAGTATAAGCATAGATACAATAGACTAGATAGCTTAGAGTTAGGATAGTTCGATTACGCGGCTTCCTCCACCCCATCCATCATGGAATATGTGCTACATGATCTCCCAACGGAGGCATGTTATAATTTAATTTAATTTAATTTTTAATAGATAAAATTAATATGAATAATAAGAAAGATATTGGTAGAAAGAAAATGTGATCAACAGGAAGAAAAAATCAGTCCACCTAAGACCCCAGATCCAACTAAGACCAGATGATCAATAAGGTATAAAAAGGTAAAATGAGAAAAGGAAAGCAGGTGGGAAGGAAAACTCCCCACAACAAAAAGAAAATGGGTGTGCCATGTACGGGAAATTGAGGAACTTACTTGTAGGAATGCGGGGGCTCTCATATTTCCTTAGATTCAAGAACATATGAACACTGTGTGAAAGCCTAGTAGGAAGGCTCCTTCCGTGCATGAGGCGACATCTCCTTATCATTCAATTTTACAAATGTACGTCTTATATGGTATGCTACCAAGTAGGTTGCATCTTTCACCGCACATACACCGCACGTAGATTGTCTTGCACATGTGCAGTGATTGGCATGTAATGCTGGCCTTGCGTGTAGCAGTGCAGGTCACCAGAGTGGCATCTGATCCTGGCACGTACCTGGCCCAAAGGCCAAAAGGTGCATGTTGTGAGTGAGGCGCATGCACGCCCAAGGTACGTTGTCAAGTGTAATGTGATGCCTGTCACGATTTTTTGTCATGCTCAACACAACCAGCATGCTTACGTACAGTGGTGGTAATGGATGCATTAGCTCTTACTCGTCACGGTGACACCAGCATGAAACTCGCATATTCTACCTGCCATGTACGGTATAAACTCCCGAGAGCACATAATGCCCAAGACTCGAATATATACAAAAAGGCTCCATACCAAGGTATGTGAATGGAAGCAAACCGCATATATATGCCACTGTGTATGGTAATGCCCCAACCACAATTGTCTGTCCAGCTCATTTCACCCAGACCCAGCAAGTCGTACAACGCCCTCATCAAAGCTTCCTTGAGAAAATCCCCGGCATCGCGCCGTTGCTGCACCGAGTGTGTTGGAAGTGACACCGGAACTGACTCAGTCACAGTTGCGGGCAATATACTTCATAGAACCCTTTGACGTGGTGTCCGGAGAGACGACGTCACGCCGCACATTGGGACCTCGAGGGCGCTGAATGACAGGTCGAATCTTGTCAAGAAGATAATCGAAAGCGTCAAGCGTGACCTGAGACGTTTCTTGCATCAATCTCCCGCAGTTTCAGGATCGCCTCGTCGCCACCTCCTCATCTGGTACGCGAAGCTAGTCATTGATCCTTTCAATGGACTCAAAACCCGGCGTGACACCCGCGCAGTTGCGAGGCCCACGCCCGGTGGATCATCTTCTCTGACTGCGCGGAACATGTCCTCGCGATTGCCCCCCCCCCCCCCCCCCCCCGGCACGAGCACGTGATGGTATTAACAGATCCCGTAGCTGGCGAAGCTTCTGCCTTTTATAAAGCGCAGCCATCATCGTACGTATACTTTGCCAACCCATGATTGCTGCCAGAAACGACTAACGAGGAGTGGGGAAAGGCTATCAAACGGGAAGCAGATCAAGGATACGAACGCCTTTGTCTAACCAGGCCAAGAATCGAGTCACAGCCAAGAAATACGCCAGCCTACTCTAGCTAGGACGACTGGCTGCCCAAGGACGCTTGTAATGTAACTACAGAGAATAACTGACGCGTAGAATGCAAAACTAGAACGCAGGTATATCAGTAACTCTCTCGAATAGGATCGACGCCAGGAGAGCGTCATGAAGAAGTCACTGTGGCAGACCGGCATGCAATGTGGAGGGGAAATGACACAAAACCTTTGGTGCAATCCCAAAAGCTACAAAGATCGGTAGCGAGATCACGTTCGTGATGGCTAGAAGCAGGAAGCACTGATCAAGTGTCGGCCATAGTTTATTATGGAATGATGACCATGAACGCCGACGATGTCACTTTGTCGACAAAAGCTGGAACGTGCAGTTTGTGGCCAGGATCGGTCCGCGCCAAGGTGCGCCGACTTTCCCGCGCAAATTCTTCTGTTCACACATGACCTTCCCCAATGAGCATTTCCGACCGGCCCTGTGAGTCAGTGAACGGATCCGGCGAACAGGCCGGCGAACAGACGCGACGAAACGGTTCACACGGCCGTTCGCAAACCCGTTCGCACACTCGTTCGCAGTTCGCACACCTTGGTCCCCCGGACCTGTGAGTTCAGCGGCAGCCTGAGTAAGGCACGACTCACATGAGGCGGTGAACTCTTTGTGAACTCTTTTGTGAACTGGGCCGACCGGGGCCGAGCTAATTTTGGGTCCCGAGGAGTTCACGAGTTCACAGGACGAGTTCACAATCTCCCCGAAGTCCGAAGTTGTGAACTCCCCGTGAACTCCCCGTGAACTCCTCGTGAACTCTTTGTGAACTTGTGGTGGACAGCGTGCGTTGGCGCGAAGCAAGCCCATGAAAATGCCAGACGTGCAACATGCGCGGGAAGGTGGCAGGTGCTCGGGAGTCGCCAGCCATTAGGGACACCGACCAGCCTTTTCAGGAATGGCTACAACGGGTTACCCTCGCGAAAGGTGACCCGAAGCCTGCTACAGTCTGTACTAGCGACGACATTAACCCAAATGCTCCGAGCCCCACGGCTGTAGAAGAGCAGAGCATCGCACGCGAAGGGCACAGCGCCGCACTCGATCTGGTTGCGGCTTTGGTGATCTTTGGAGATGCTGGCAATCTTGAGGACGATAGTTGGCGCAGTAATAAATGTCGGTCTTCTTGTGCGGCATTGCATACTCTTTGGAGATGACAAGGCGAGCTCGCCTAAGCCGAAGGCAAAGCGAAATATGAGCGACAAAGCAAACGTGAAACTCACAACGCCCTGATGACAATATGGATGGCGGCAATTGGTGTTGATGGCCACATACACACTGATTCATATCCATCATCGTGCACGACTCGAAAACGCGGATAACATAACGGCAGGCTCGAGCTACCTTGGTCCGGATTCTCCAGATCTCTGGCCTGCGCTGTTGTCTCATTGACATACACACTGATGCGCCCGGCAATACCATGGGCGGTCCGTCTGCATGAACAATCTTTCGTTGCTGGCCGCCCCACGCTTCACGTTCCAGGCACACTGGTTGGTAAGGGTCAACTTGTAAGGTCCGTTGAGTCCGATCTCTTTTCTTTCAGGGGCATGCTCTTTTTGTGTGTGCGATCATGATGGCCACTATGGAACGTGATTCATAAGATATTGCTTCAAATTTGCTGTGCGATAACACTTCCTTGACTACTTGTAGTCATCACTTTTATTGCTCATTGAAATAATTTTGGACATTTATCTGCTGGCCCCAGGCAATTGTCATGTTTGTTGTCTCACTCACTTGATGACAATGTAAAGACTATCAATAAAGCAACTAGCGCAGGCCAGAAATATGGAGAATCCGGACCATGCTGTTGATAGCTCGAGCCTGCTGTTGACTCATCCGTGTTAGTCGAGTCATTCACAACGATGGAAACAAATGGAGGTGGAAATGTGCAGCCTTGTAAGTTACAACTATGGCTGGCTAACATTCAGAGCGGGATCTACACGGTTTGCGATGGCACCACTCCTTTTGAACTGCAATAACCCTAAATGGAATTAATATGTTCGCACATTGCATAGTTGCATGCCTCCCTTTATAATTGCAACGCGCCCGACATTAGTCATGATTAAAGAATTACGCGTGCACAAAGTTATTGTTAAGCAGCCACAATACGTCCAACATTATGTCTCACTCAATGAGCAACCAATTCAAGACATTGCACATGTCCAAGTGAGGTCTTAACAACCACAGTACCCCCAGTGCGTGTGACTAGCTCAAGGAGCTAGCATGCACGTAATTGACCACTATGAACATGTGTAGCATCATACGGTAAGCTAATGGAATTTCCATTATTATAATTCTGAAATGTTGACTCACATTTGCTAAATGAAGTAAGGAGTTCAGTTATTAAACAAACTCTTGCTTATGCCCACTCTGATATGGGAAACCAGATGCCCATCCATGAAAAGAATGTGTGTGTGAGTGAGTGAGTGAGTGAGTGAGTGAGTGAGTGAGTGAGTGAGTGAGTGAGTGAGTGAGTGAGTGAGTGAGTGAGTGAGTGAGTGAGTGAGTGAGTGAGTGAGTGAGTGAGTGAGTGAGTGAGTGAGTGAGTGAGTGAGTGAGTGAGTGAGTGAGTGAGTGAGTGAGTGAGTGAGTGAGTGAGTGAGTGAGTGAGTGAGTGAGTGAGTGAGTGAGTGAGTGAGTGAGTGAGTGAGTGAGTGAGTGAGTGAGTGAGTGAGTGAGTGAGTGAGTGAGTGAGTGAGTGAGTGAGTGAGTGAGTGAGTGAGTGAGTGAGTGAGTGAGTGAGTGAGTGAGTGAGTGAGTGAGTGAGTGAGTGAGTGAGTGAGTGAGTGAGTGAGTGAGTGAGTGAGTGAGTGAGTGAGTGAGTGAGTGAGTGAGTGAGTGAGTGAGTGAGTGAGTGAGTGAGTGAGTGAGTGAGTGAGTGAGTGAGTGAGTGAGTGAGTGAGTGAGTGAGTGAGTGAGTGAGTGAGTGAGTGAGTGAGTGAGTGAGTGAGTGAGTGAGTGAGTGAGTGAGTGAGTGAGTGAGTGAGTGAGTGAGTGAGTGAGTGAGTGAGTGAGTGAGTGAGTGAGTGAGTGAGTGAGTGAGTGAGTGAGTGAGTGAGTGAGTGAGTGAGTGAGTGAGTGAGTGAGTGAGTGAGTGAGTGAGTGAGTGAGTGAGTGAGTGAGTGAGTGAGTGAGTGAGTGAGTGAGTGAGTGAGTGAGTGAGTGAGTGAGTGAGTGAGTGAGTGAGTGAGTGAGTGAGTGAGTGAGTGAGTGAGTGAGTGAGTGAGTGAGTGAGTGAGTGAGTGAGTGAGTGAGTGAGTGAGTGAGTGAGTGAGTGAGTGAGTGAGTGAGTGAGTGAGTGAGTGAGTGAGTGAGTGAGTGAGTGAGTGAGTGAGTGAGTGAGTGAGTGAGTGAGTGAGTGAGTGAGTGAGTGAGTGAGTGAGTGAGTGAGTGAGTGAGTGAGTGAGTGAGTGAGTGAGTGAGTGAGTGAGTGAGTGAGTGAGTGAGTGAGTGAGTGAGTGAGTGAGTGAGTGAGTGAGTGAGTGAGTGAGTGAGTGAGTGAGTGAGTGAGTGAGTGAGTGAGTGAGTGAGTGAGTGAGTGAGTGAGTGAGTGAGTGAGTGAGTGAGTGAGTGAGTGAGTGAGTGAGTGAGTGAGTGAGTGAGTGAGTGAGTGAGTGAGTGAGTGAGTGAGTGAGTGAGTGAGTGAGTGAGTGAGTGAGTGAGTGAGTGAGTGAGTGAGTGAGTGAGTGAGTGAGTGAGTGAGTGAGTGAGTGAGTGAGTGAGTGAGTGAGTGAGTGAGTGAGTGAGTGAGTGAGTGAGTGAGTGAGTGAGTGAGTGAGTGAGTGAGTGAGTGAGTGAGTGAGTGAGTGAGTGAGTGAGTGAGTGAGTGAGTGAGTGAGTGAGTGAGTGAGTGAGTGAGTGAGTGAGTGAGTGAGTGAGTGAGTGAGTGAGTGAGTGAGTGAGTGAGTGAGTGAGTGAGTGAGTGAGTGAGTGAGTGAGTGAGTGAGTGAGTGAGTGAGTGAGTGAGTGAGTGAGTGAGTGAGTGAGTGAGTGAGTGAGTGAGTGAGTGAGTGAGTGAGTGAGTGAGTGAGTGAGTGAGTGAGTGAGTGAGTGAGTGAGTGAGTGAGTGAGTGAGTGAGTGAGTGAGTGAGTGAGTGAGTGAGTGAGTGAGTGAGTGAGTGAGTGAGTGAGTGAGTGAGTGAGTGAGTGAGTGAGTGAGTGAGTGAGTGAGTGAGTGAGTGAGTGAGTGAGTGAGTGAGTGAGTGAGTGAGTGAGTGAGTGAGTGAGTGAGTGAGTGAGTGAGTGAGTGAGTGAGTGAGTGAGTGAGTGAGTGAGTGAGTGAGTGAGTGAGTGAGTGAGTGAGTGAGTGAGTGAGTGAGTGAGTGAGTGAGTGAGTGAGTGAGTGAGTGAGTGAGTGAGTGAGTGAGTGAGTGAGTGAGTGAGTGAGTGAGTGAGTGAGTGAGTGAGTGAGTGAGTGAGTGAGTGAGTGAGTGAGTGAGTGAGTGAGTGAGTGAGTGAGTGAGTGAGTGAGTGAGTGAGTGAGTGAGTGAGTGAGTGAGTGAGTGAGTGAGTGAGTGAGTGAGTGAGTGAGTGAGTGAGTGAGTGAGTGAGTGAGTGAGTGAGTGAGTGAGTGAGTGAGTGAGTGAGTGAGTGAGTGAGTGAGTGAGTGAGTGAGTGAGTGAGTGAGTGAGTGAGTGAGTGAGTGAGTGAGTGAGTGAGTGAGTGAGTGAGTGAGTGAGTGAGTGAGTGAGTGAGTGAGTGAGTGAGTGAGTGAGTGAGTGAGTGAGTGAGTGAGTGAACTTGTGCGTGTTGTGTGTGTGTGTGTGTGTGTGTGTGTGTGTGTGTGAGAGAGAGAGAGAGAGAGAGAGAGAGAGAGAGAGAGAGAGACAGAGAGAGAGAGAGAGAGAGAGAGACAGAGAGAGAGAGAGAGAGAGAGAGAGAGAGAGAGAGGGAGAGGAGGGAGAGGGAGGGGGGAGGGAGGGAGGGAGGGAGGGAGGGAGGGAGGGAGGGAGGGAGGGAGGGAGGGAGGGAGGGAGGAGGGAGGGAGGGAGGGAGGGAGGGAGGGAGGGAGGAGAGGGAGGAGGGAGGGAGGGAGGGAGGGAGGGGAGGGAGGGAGGGAGGGAGGGAGGGAGGGAGGGAGGGAGGGAGGGAGGGAGGGAGGGAGGGAGGGAGGGAGGGAGGGAGGGAGGGAGGGAGGGAGGGAGGGAGGGAGGGAGGAGGGAGGGAGGGAGGGAGGGAGGGAGGGAGGGAGGGAGGGAGGGAGGGAGGGAGGGAGGGAGGGAGGGAGGGAGGGAGGGAGGGAGGGAGGGAGGGAGGGAGGGAGGGAGGGAGGGAGGGAGGGAGGGAGAGGGAGGGACGGGGGGAGGGAGGGAGGGAGAGAGAGAGAGAGAGAGAGAGAGAGAGAGAGAGAGAGAGAGAGAGAGAGAGAGAGAGAGAGAGAGAGAGAGAGAGAGAGAGAGAGAGAGAGAGAGAGAGAGAGAGAGAGACTCTAGATGTGCATGTACGTATGCGTGTGCGTGTGCGTGTGCGTGTGCGTGTGCGTGTGCGTGTGCGTGTGCGTGTGCGTGTGGGTGTGCGTGTGCGTGTGCGTGTGCGTGTGCGTGTGCGTGTGCGTGTGCGTGTGCGTGTGCGTGTGCGTGTGCGTGTGCGTGTGCGTGTGCGTGTGCGTGTGCGTGTGCGTGTGCGTGTGCGTGTGCGTGTGCGTGTGCGTGTGCGTGTGCGTGTGCATGCGCACATGCCACACGTGCACATGCACGTATGGGTGGGCAGGGCATTGCGTTTGCAGCGACGACGTATACACAGTCCAGGTTACCATAGGCGTCCAACCGGAACCTACGCTTGCTGTATGCTGTTGAAAGCATCTTCAAGTTCTCGTAAAAAGCCAGGGCGTTCCCCATTTTTGGACCACGTGTTTGAAGCGATGCCATATGCACGCTCCAAGGTACCATAGTCGCAGCTATGAGAAAGCCACTCTAATGCACCAATGAGCATTTGCTCGGGTCTTACCACGTCCAACCGGAGCCCGCGCCCGCCGTTGTCTGGAGATTCGGCTCGCTGATCGGGCCGATTTTCTCCGTAAATAACCGAACGCCTCCAGCGAGATATGGCATGTTTTGTGCATGTGACGGCGGGCGGCTCTGGGGTCGTCCCCAGCCAATAAACAAACCGGCTTTGAAACAATATCGACAGAGAAGCACTCGCACCAACACCTGGAAAAACTTGCAAAGAAAGCTACCTGTCTGCGTTCGAACGCAGACAGGTAGCTGGAAAAGCGACATGCACGACAGGTCACCGGCGCGTTTTTATCATATTTCTGCAGCACTTGATCAAATTAGTGGTGCAGAAGGTAGTGGTTTGCAGCTGGACAAGACGTGCATGTTATTAGCCAGCATGCCCGGATGCATCATGCACTTGCTTGACGTTTGCGCCCTTTCCCGCGAAATCTGGGCTGTCTTCCCGCGCCTCCGCCAGTTCACAAACGAGTTCACCGGCGAGCAGTTCACTACATCGTTGCGACCCATGTGAGTGCGTGAACTCGAAGTGAAGGGCCGGTGAAGCGCCGGTGGCGACCCGGCCGTCGACCCAGTTCACAAAGAGTTCACCGACGGAGTTCACCGAGCCTCATGTGAGTCGTGCCTAAGGAGTTGAGTTGAGTTGAGTTGAGTTGATTCCCGCGCCGGTGTACCGACCGGGTTAATAGTGGATCCAACGGCTGGTCCTGCCTTCAGTTCAGTTCAGTTCAGTTGTCGGTTTCCCACGCCGCACATCGGCAGCAGAGAGTCTATAGGGTCATGACGTAAGGCAGAGATGTGTCAGTAGTGTCATGCCAAAGCAATAACAACATTATTTACCAGGCACTTACTACACTGTCACTGTGTATATGTGTCAAAGCAGGAGCAATTACAACACAACTGACCTAACTGAAGGCAAAAACCCTCAGGCAACCGTAACTGTACGGACCGTTGCTGACAACTGTGCACCAACGAGGCGGTTGAAGGCACATATGGTGACACGCGAGTACCTGAGTGGCTGCGCCCGAAATCGGATCTGTCGGACAGTAACGGCATGGGAATAGATAACAACAACAACTTTCGAGATCGATTTGCCGGGGCCGTTGGGGGACCTGACATCCGTACACCACTGCCAGTTTTATGGTGCACGTGGCTGCATTTAGTTGTTCCGTAGCTGCAAGTAAAAACACTGTGACGCTTGTGTGTGGTAGAAAGCGAACCTGTCAGCATATGCGCGCCTGCCAATCTCTGCCGATAACGTGCCAAATATTAATATTTTTAATCCCCCCCCCCCGTCCGTCACGTTGCCGGCTGACATTTCCTCTGGATATTTTTCTCGTTCACGTGTGAGCTAACCACACGGTCCCTCAACTATGTAGAAAGCCCTTGCCATTCCAGAGAAACTCGCCATCGCCATTTGCGTTGCGCTTGCCCAATTCCTCGAGGGGTTTCGGACCACTCTTGCATTTTTACCTTCGTATCGAAAACAAGTGCGAACGAGTCCCCCATTTTTTGACTGATTCATACAAATCTGTAGCAAGGCCAGCCGAACGGTCTTCTGGAAACCTTGCGGCCTACACTCCGAGTGCCATAAATCATGTCAGCAGTTGCTGGTACTTCTGCTGTGACAGGAATTGACATCATTCCGAAGAGCCCGCGGCAAAGGGAGTCTTTCTTGAATCAGTGGTATTCGCCAATGGGTGTATCTCCCCGGGATGAAGCCGGAGATCAACGAGTATATCGAAGTCCCCGGAAAGAAGTGGATCGGCTGCCGAAAGTACAAGATGAAGAAACCTCCCAGTGGCTTAAAGCCATCACAAGCTGATTCAGTCTGGTGGTCCAGTACTTTTCCTGAAGGTTGCCAGAGCTCTGATGTAACTTTTCCAGGGCATCCTGTCCTCATCGATATCGAAGCATGTTCGTTGGGACGTCGCAGCTACCGTGCAAGCCAGTGCGCCAGCGAGCACCGGGATGAAGGGGATAGGCGCAGCTGTTGTGACAACAATTAATGCGCGTTGCGCCTCACGTGCTGCTGGCTACTCCCTTCGAGTAAAACGATCTGGTGATCTGTCTGGAGGTGCGGTCCCGTAATGAGCGTGACGCACCAGACTGCACGCGCCCACGCCGTTAGTGTATAGTATGTTAATGAGACAACCAATAGTGTACATTTATTTGAAGTAGGATATTGGGTCCCTGTTTCCAGTGCAGAGGTCGTTGGCACATTGACCCCTGCAGGAAGCTGATGCCCGCGTTATTGTGGGCACAAAGTTTTGTTGACCCTGGCATGCAGGCTTGTGTGAGTCCTGTCTCAAAGGCTTCACAACCCACTCGCAGCCACAAGGGGATCTTTATCCCCATGTACTTATTTAGAACAGGTGGACGATTGGAGCTCTGCACAGTAGACTCGACAAAGTGGCAAGGGTGCTGCCTGGGCAGTTCTCTCTCGCAATAATGTACATATTATTTGTGGGCACATCTGAATGTGTCAATGATAGGGGATGAGCTAGCACACCCTAAACCAGCCACCTGCCGCACAAACTTCAAACATGCCGGTGGAAGCGAGCTGTTTTGCTATCAGCTGACAAAATAATTAGCAATCTGCCTATGAGCCAAAACTGGGGCACACAAACAAGCGCCAGTGATACATTAATTAAGTGAGACAACAGTTAACTATTCACTATTATTGATACATTAAAAAATCTGTAATGGCCTGCGCTGGTTGTCTCTTTGATATAAAATTACAAAATTAAGTAAGGATTCATTTGCAGATCGCGTTTGGCTCCTTTGCCGCATTCTTTGATGGAAAGCAGCTTAAAGGTGTTCAGATTAACACCCCCGGAGCGGAGTCTCGTCAGGTGTCTAGCCAGAAGGGTGCTGCCTCTGTTGGTAGACAGTAGGTAGACAACCTTCCTCGTCGGCTCGCGGCTACCAGGCTTCGGGGACAGCCTCTAAACAGTCCCGTTCCACTACCATGCATCGACCTGACAGTCGACTGAGACACATGGTGGTGCCGGTATCTCGGGCTAGAACGACAGCTCTCAGCAGCAAGATTAGCAACACCCAACGCATGCTAGATTTCCTACGCCTCTGCGTTGCGCAAGCATCCCCGAATACCCAGAGCAGGCGGCAGGCTCGCATCCTACGCCTGCAGGACAAAATAAATGCGATGAAAAGCACTATTTCCACCGCTTCCCTTCCCCCCTCCGTTCCACCCCCACCCCCATTCCCCGCCGCACCCACCCCCATCACCCATCGTCGTTCTCCCCTGGTGGGCCAGCAGGCATCCTTGGCCCTTGCCACTTTTAACACCCGCACATTGCTAGATGACGACCATAGCTGCCGGATCGAGGAGCTAGTCGCATTCTGCATTGAGCATCGTGTATCTATATTAGGCGTCCAGGAACACCGCCGCACGGTGCCACTTGGCCTGGTGAGCACTGCTCGCTTGGCGGGTGGCTGGCGGTTTTACTTCGCTGGCAGCGGTACGTCTGGCCAAGGTGGTGTTGGTCTTTTGTGTTCGCCGCTGGCAGTTGCTAGCCTCAGCACGCTTAAGTTTCTAACCCCACGCCTTATGGTAGCACATTTCACCTCTGTCGAGGGGCGGTCTAAACACCACCTCACGGTGGGGGTGGGCTACGCACCCCACAGTGGTCTACCTGAGTCGGCCCGTGAGGAGTTCTTCGAATCCTTGCATGACCTTGAGAGGGTCACCCCGGCCCGCCACTTTTTGGTTATGCTGCTCGACGCCAATGCCACGCTCCCCGTGGGCACTGCTGGCAGCCGCTTTGCGCCTGCTGACACGGCTGCTAACGACAACACTCCCCTGTTTTCTGCCTTTTTGCGGGATAGCGGGATGGTTGCTGTCAACTGCCACTTCCAACGTCCCTCACAGGACTTGGTCACTTTTCGTGGCCCTAACGGCCGTCAGGCCTGTTTGGACTACGTGGTGGTACGGCAGTCCAGGTGCACCTCGGTCCTGGACACCCGAGTGTTTGACACGCCGACGGTGTGCTCTGACCACCGGTTGGTGCGCGCGACCCTTCGGCTCCGGTTCCACGTCCCCGTGCGCCGCGCCCCAGTGGTCCGCCCTGACTGGTCTGCTCTACGTCCGGTCAAGGGAGATCCTGAGGACTGGACGGACGCCGAGCACGAGCGGAACCGGTGCCGACGGAAGTACCTGTCGGCCCTGGACGCCCGGGCGGACGTCGACGAGCTGGACAATGGTGCCCCCAACGCAGCCATTTTTGCGGGCTTTGCGGCCCGTGCCCCGTTGCTGGCGGCCCGGCACCTGCCGGTCATGCCCCGCCGCCGCCCCGGCCCGCTCTACCGCCAGGACCCCAAGGTCTTGGCCGCCCGGCACCGCCTCAAGCGTAACCGGGACCCGCTGCAGAAACCATTGCTCAAGGCCGCCCTTGTGGAGGCCTACGAGCACGCTCAGGACGCGGAGGCGGCCCAGTGCATCGCGGATGCCAAGGCCTGCCAGGCTCGCAACCAGGGCAAGGACATGTGGTACCACCTCGACCGGCTCGGCGGCCGGCGGCAGCGCACCCCGGTGGAGCACACGGGGGACGGCACGGCGCCGGTAGCCTTGACCGCTGGTTGGCCCACAATGTTTCCTTGACCGGTGGGGCTCGCGCCCCCCCCCGCCGCTTCACCCCGAGACGGCCGCCCGCCTCGGGGTCGCCGGACCCCCGCCGCCGCCAGCGCCCCCCTCCTCGGCCGCGGACTACCAAGTCCCCGCCTTGCAGGAGGGCTGCCTTGCCACTGACGACGTCGTCCCCCCCTTCACTTTGAAGGAATTGGACGGCGCCCTTGCTCGCCTGCGGTACGATGCGGCGGTCGGTGCCGACCACCTTTCTGCTGAGCTGCTGAAGACCCCTGATCTGGCGGTTAGGGATCTTCTGCTGGCGTTCTGCAACCGTGTCCTGCTCTCTGACGAGCCTCCGCCTGCTGAGTGGCAGACGGCCATCCGCGTCATGCTGTACAAGAAGGGCTCTGCTGCTGACCCCGGTAACTACCGGGGTGTCTGCCTCCAGAGCGCCGCGCTGAAGGTCTTCATGCGCATGATGCTGCACAGGCTCCGCGCCGCGCTGGACCCACACCTGGGTGAGTCTCAGATGGGTTTCCGTCGTGGTCGTAACACTGTCATGGCTGTGTTTGTCGCGCGCCGGTTGATGGAGGAGGTGCGTCGACTTCCCCCTGACAGTTTGCCGCTGGTCTTCATTTTTGTTGACTATATCAAGGCCTTTGACACGGTTCTCTGGGAGGCTCTTTGGGCCATCCTAGCTCTGGATCGGGTACCACCTGCGTTTATTGCTGCCATCCGCCGTCTGTATGAGGGCTCACAGGCAGTAGTGCGGACTGCGGAGGGCACCACTCCACCATTCCCCCTTCACCACGGGGTGTGGCAAGGTTGTGTCCTGTCCCCATACCTGTTCATTATTGTCGTGGATCACGTCATGCGCCGGGCACGTGCGCGCTTTATTGCTCTTAAGGGGTTCGAGCCAGGCTTGGACATCCTTAACGTGAAAGAGCACGGCGGGGTTAGACCTAGTTACCGCCTTGCCGACCTGATTTATGCGGATGATACCACCCGGCCTCATCGAGAGCCCCGAGCACATTCAGACCGGCTGGCTGGACTGCCTGGGCCTGGAGGCGCGGGCGGTGGGGCTGGAGATTAGTGTCAAAACTGAGGCGATGGTGATAGGGGCATCCAGTAAACCACCGCTGCCGCGCCTGCTCGACGGGACGGAGGTCCCGTTCCGCGACCGCTTCAAGCTGTTGGGGAGCTGGCTTCCTGACACCGCCGACGATGTGGACACCCGCATCGGCCTTGCCTGGGCCAAGCTCCGGTCGCTCACACCCTACTGGCGCTCGAAGGGCCTGGACGGGCACCGCAAGCGCATGCTCTTCAAGGTCCTCGTCCTCACGGTGCTCACGTATGGCGCCGAGGCGTGGACCCTCCCACCCAATTAACTGGCAGCTCGGCTCGACGGCACAGTTTACAGGATGCTCCGGCAGGTCCTTAATATAGGTTTTTCCGAGCGTCCGTCATCAGAGTCTTTGTACCATGGCATGCCTCGTGTTTCGGACGAGATTAGGCAGCGTAGGATAGCATTTGTAGGACACCTTGCCCGCACCAGCCAGGTCGACACCACCCTTGGTCTGGCCGGCCCCCAGCGGCTTGGACAGCCAGGGCGGCACATTCTGACCTGGCCTGGCCCCAAGGACATTCCCAACTGAAGGGTAGGGAAACCTGTCACCAACTACGTTCAGATGTTGCTGGACGACCTAGTGGTCCCAGCCCAGTTTGAGCACCGCATGCATCCACTCTCTCTCGGGACCGTCTTTGGACTGCCATGCAGGACAAGACGCGGTGGAAGAAGATTGTCAAGGCGCACACGCCCGACCCTGTGGGCAAGCCACCTCCCCCCAAGCGGAGGAGGCGTTTTGATGAGTAGTGTAGTTAGGATTTTCTATCTAGATAGAGTTAGGATAGTTCGATCACGCGGCTCCCTCCACACCACCCATCCATCATGAAATATGTGCTACATGACCTCCCCACGGAGGCATGTTATAATTTAATTTTAATTTAATCGCGTTTTCCGCGGACCGGCACTAAACGCAAATGGTTTTCACCTTTGCTGCGTGCCAAATCAGAATAAAGTAAGACAACAATTTTATTATTCGATGTGATTTTTTGTTTGTTACCAATGATCTCTCTCCCTCCATGCAGGTCTTCCTACAGATAGTTGTCTCACTTGATAGCCACGCGGCTCCCGATGTCTTCGCGTCTTTCCTCTCAGACAACTACCCTAGTCCTTCCACGACGTTGGATCGCAATGCGTCCAGGAACAGTTGTCGGGAGCCGTTCGATTCCGCGGCTTCGCCCACCTCCATGATCCATCCAGCAAGGAATATGTGCTACATGATCTCCCAATGGAGTCATGTTATCAAGGAGACAACCAGCGCAGGCCAGAAATCGGGAGAATCCGGACCATGGTAGCTCGAGCCTGCCGTTATCTTGTCCGCGTGTTCGAGTCGTTCAGGATGATGAAGATGAATGGTGATGGAAATGTGTATCCTTGTGCATTGAAATTATGGCTGGCTTACGTGTAGAGCGACTAGATGACCTAGACGGTGGGGCCGGAGTCATGTTATACTTTAATATAATTTTAAGGGGAGGTGGCACCGCAAAACCCTTAAAATTTGACATGTGCTAATTTATCACTTGAAATTCATTTGCACAATGCTGAATTATGATTGGGGGCACTAAATAACATCTCTAGTGAGTTGTCTATGCACTTGTTGGGGGTACTACCCCCATGTATATGCCAAAGCGCCCCGAGCACATTCAGACCTGGCTGGACTGTCTGGGCTTGGAGGCACGGGCGGTGGGGTTGGAGATTAGTGTAAAAACTGAGGCGGTGGTAGTCCGTAGTGGGGCTACCAGTCTCCGTCCGTCCGTCCGTCCGTCCGTCCACATGGAGCGGCGCTGTGCCAGACTTCGTGCGCGGAAACTCGTGAAGCGTTTTGGCGCGAGATCTCGCTCCGTCGCGGCTTTTATTTTCACATTTGGGAGCACGCCGGCGGCCAACAATGGCGGTCGGGTTCAATGTCAAGGATACTGATACAACCAGCGCAGGCCAGAAATCGGGAGAATCCGTCCGGACAATGGTAGCTCGAGCCTGCCGTTATCTTGTCCGCGTGTTCCAGTCGTTCAGGATGATGGAGATGAACAGGAGGAAAAAATGGTTTCGACTTAGGGCTTAGGTTTTTTGCAAAACTTAGCCCTAACCGGGAGAAGACAAGTCTGCGGGGGCTGAGATTAAATAAGAGGTACCTTGAAATTAAATAAGAGGCGTGCCTCTATGAATATATATAGTTTTGGAGGCGAGTTTCTGTTGGCGTTAAGTCGTAGTATTGTACGATTGATAGATTGGTAGTGCATTGGTGGTACTAATTTTTCCGGAACCAGCTATGGCAGAAACTCCGTCAACCGCCTCCCCTTCTCTCTCCGAGAGGGAGGCTTCAGCGCCTAACTGCACGATTACGCAACTAATCGCAGATGCGGAAACCATTGCGACGCAGCCCCCGGCAAACGCGGCCGCCATTACCGCCTCCTCCAAGCGGCTTTGCTCACGCTTCACCCCAGCCGACGAGATGGAGAGCCAGATCCCTCCGCCATCGTCTTCCAAACCCAGCGAGGACACCCCCATTGACGACGCCATCGACGACGCTAACGACGACGCTAACGACGACGCTGCGTTCAACCCAGCATCCTTCATGCCTGGCGAGGTTGTCGCCGAGCACCGGTTCTTTTCACTTACCGCCGAGGAGGCGAAGGCTATCCACTACAATACTGTTCATAGGAGACGCGAAATGAGTGAGAATGTTACCCGAGCTGTACCGAGGATTCGCACCGTTGATTCAACAATTGTTGGTTCGTTATGCGCCATTTGGCGAGCATCGACTGGAGCCTGAACCTAGCGGGGGGAATCATGCGGGGGAATCTTGCGGGGGAATCTTGCGGGGATTAATTCCGAACCTGACTTTAGCGAAGTCCTACTACATTTTGATTGGTTACACGGTACTACATTTTCGTCACTGAAAATTTTCTCTAGTTGCGTTTGTGGATCGTGCGTTCCGCTGAAATTTTCGTGTTCAGTGACCAGATCACAATTTGATCCGGGCGCAAAATGATTGGCTTTACGGTACGAACCAAAAACGAAATTTTAGTATCTAAGCTCCGCAACGCTTGCTGAATTTGCCCCGGAAGCCCGGGGGCACTTTCCCCGCTGAAAAAGGTGTCCGCGGAAGCGTATTGTAGTGTCCTGCACCTCGGCTCATGAACGACAGCCAAACTCCGATCTATTTTCCTAGCTCGCTTGGCGAGACCATTTCAGTGGACGACCTCCAAGACATGGATATGGATGAGCCACAGCTTCGACTTTCTGTTTTCCTGAGCCACGCACAGGCCCCTTGCCTCCGGGCACTCTTTGCCGCTTTCGACGACGCCGAGCACGGCACCGCCAGCACCCCCGATGCTTCCCCGGAAGCAGACCTGCACAAGCTCAACAGGAAAGTCGCAGCCATGGCTGCCCAACTCGGCGCCTTGTCCACCGCTATCCGTCAAGACACTAGTGCTGCGCTCCACTCCAGCATTGCCGAGGTCAAGGCCGCCATTGACCAGCCCGCCCCAGCCAGCCGCCCCCGCACCGGCCACCAGCTACGCTAACATGGTTGAACAGACGGACATTGCCAACCTGATGGAGGCCGGGATGCCGCACGCAGGGGCCGGGGGGCTGCAGCCCACAAGACTGCTGTCGAGGAGGTTCTGCGCTCACGCAGTATAGTGGTCGGTCCGGTATTTCCAGGTCGCGCAGCAGCCAGAAACGGACCTGATGCTAGCGCAACGCCTGTACCACAGCCGGCCGGCTGCACCTGGGCAACGAACGCATCCGCATTGAGTCGGCCGCATTGCGTCGAACCTGTCCGGCCGGCCACAGCCTGTGATTACGACACGATTCCATGTATATACATACACCCTCCGCATTGGTAGGTTTACTAAATAATTATGAGGCTGGGCGCCGGCCAGCTGCAAACGATAAATAAAACAAAAGAATTTTAATTAACTAATTCCCGAGTGAAGTGAACTGTAGTTTTTGAAGCTACCAAACAAACAAAGAAAGTGTAAATAAATATTATTTTCCTGTCACGTGTGCAGCTTTCTCGCTAACAAACAAAGAAATATTAAATCTCTGGCTGAAAAATGTGCTTTTCCTAGCCGTAAGAGCGGTGCATCCGGCTGGGTTATACAGAACAAAGTCAACAAACAAAGAATTATTAAATTTCGCAGCCAGTTCAACGGTTGTTCGGTAACCAAAAAAACAAACTAATAATTAATTAATTGGGCGGGCACAGTAGCACTTTCAACCAATAAAACGCTATTGTCTAATTCCGAAGGGCCTTTCGGCTGAACCGAATTAAAACTACCAACCAGCCAGGTACGCCTGCTCCCGCCCTTGTCCCCCCTCTTCCCTATATCATAGCCATGAGCCAGCTCACACTAGTAACGTGGAATGTCAGGGGGCTGAACACATACGGAACAAACACAGCAGGGCAGGGACAACGTATACCCCGCACCCGAGAGTTAGCGAATGCGTTGCACAACTTGCTCGAGCGTTACGTGGGCCCCTCGCATGAAATTTGGATAGGACTGCAGGAACATAAAATCCAAGAAGCTGCCACACGCACAGCCCTTAGAGCTGCTAGAGCACTTGCACCTAGGACAGTTCACCGTTGGGCATGGGCACGCGGTACACAAGGGGGCACTGCCCTCATTCAATACCGTAAACCTCCCAACCCCACGCTGACATGCCAGGACTGGGCTATAGCTACCGACACAGCGGAGGCTAGATGGCAGGGCCGTTGGACGCGGCAGTCTATTACATGGGCAGGAAATAAGGGATACATTATTAGTGTATATGCCCCAACCGAGCCAACGGATCAAGCCTCATTCTACCCTTCCCTTTTCAAAATGGCCGCTGACCTTATCTCACAGGGGTTCGAAATTGTGTTGATGGGCGATTTCAATATAGACCTGGATGAACACCCCCCTATACGCACAGCGGCCTTCAGTAAACAGATCATGGACCTGAACTTACAAGATGTCATCCGCTCACGAGACCACGGGCCCACTTGGCTGGCCACACGTTTAAATGTACGCACTACTCGTCGTCTTGATAAAATATACATCACACCCGCATGGGCGGACCTAGTTTGCTACGCATCGGTCGACCGTTCTGTTAATTTTTCTGATCACTACCCACTCATCGTTACCCTTGCCCACCACACCAACTCCGCCCGGGGCCCCGGCATTCCCCGCTTAAACAAACACCTACTCGTGGACGATAAGTACTACTTTGAGATCATGACACGCTGGCAGTCGTGGAGAGCCAGCAAGGGCAGCTACACCGACTGCTGCAGCTGGATGCAGGAGGGCCTAGCTAACATTCTAGAATTTTCCCAACTGTATTCACAAAATATCCGCCGCCAGAAAGGACAGGACTATCGGTACTACCAACGCATAGTGAATAAACTCCAAGCGAAGCCTACCCTATATCAATCGGAACTAACAAAACTTCAAAGAGCTCAGACCGAACTCGACAAACTACGTTTCGAGCGTCACACATTAGCACTAGACTCAGAAAATCTGTGGTGGCACCAGGTAGGAGAAAGAATGACCAAAGAGTTCTTTGCTCTGATTCCTACCCCTAAAGCCCACTCCTCTATCACGGAAATCCAAGACGAACACGGCAGCCACCGAGACATCACCTCCATACTACAGAGTGGTCACCGTTACTATTCAGCTCTCTTTCTAAACGAACCCCATCCTGACTCATCTGCCGCCATGCAAAAAATCCTACATGCCATTCCCCGTCGCCTTACACCAGCTCAACAGCAGGAACTCGATCAAATCCCCTCCATGGAAGAGGCCACCACAGCTATGGAACACATCAAAACCGGTAGCGCCCCCGGGGTCGACGGTCTGCCTATTGAATTCTGGAAAACGTTCTGGTCCCTTCTACACATAGATTTTTACGAATGTATTCTTGAAATTTGGCGGCACGGTAAGGTGAGCGGCAGATGGGCTGAATCTGCGCTTATCTTACTGTACAAAAAAGGAGACAAGACTCTATGGAAAAACTACCGCCCAATCCGTCTCCTTACGGTAGCGTACAAAATCATCAGTAAAATAATCCAACGACGCTTATACACCGTCCTAGACTTCCTCATTGGTCCGGAGCAAGTGGGCTTTAGGGCCAATCTCCACATCAACGACAGCATTACCCTCATCATGGACATTGTAGAAAAAGCCTGGCGCGACGATATAGAGGGTTTCATATTGTTCTGGGATTTTGAGAAAGCCTTTGACCGTATGTGCTGGGAATACCTAGAACACATTCTAACCGCACTAGGATTTGGCCCACAACTCATGACCGTCATTATGGGTATGATCAAATCCCTGGCTTGGTATTTACTAATAGACGGACACAAGTCAGCGACCGGCGCTAGCTCACGATCGCTACCACAAGGAGATTGCATGTCCCCTATTCTATTTCTCCTGGCCCACGCAGGACTCTACTGGCTACACCAGAACGATCCTCGCATTCGGGGCTTCCCGACAGGTAACGGTAAAGGTATATTCCAAACGGCTTATGTGGATGACACAACAAATGTTTGTATCTCTCTGCCTGAAGTGCATGCTGTCATGGATAATATCACTACCTATTCTGTTGCCACACAACAACGATGCAATGTGCTCAAGTCCACGGGACTGCATATCGGCAAAACCAACACCCTACGCTACGCCCTCCCCAACCTGGCTGTGACCTGGGTCAAGCCGGGGGATCACCACCTTTTGCACAATTGTCCCATCGGCTGCACACCCGAGGGACGCTTGGCTGAACAACGTTCTTTCATGTATGATGAAACCAACCACGTGGGCAAGCTTGCAGGCGTTCTCCTTACCGCAGGGCGCTGGGGGGCCGTCCACCGCATGAGCCTACGAGGGCGAACCCTGATCGTCAACCAACTGTTGTTCTCTAAGGTCTTGTATTATTGCCAAGCACACCCACCCAATGATGCCACCACACAGCTCATCCAACGCCTTGGCAGCAATTTCGTCTGGAAACAGAAAGGCTTAATCTCCCACACGGTCCACGGATGGATCAACAGAGAGATGTCCTTCATGTCATGGGTGCACGGGGGCCTCGGGCTCCACAACATACAATGGCGTCTGTGGTCGCTGTACGCTAAACAAGTGATATCCGTTTTTATGGGAGTTAACACACACCCTGGCTGCATGCTTGCACGTGAAACGCTAGCCTCTCTTTCCACCCATGCTAGTGGCACCTCGTGGCAACTGGGGGCGGGCATACTGGGCAGCACCCTTATTTCGTACAAAGGACTCCCATGGTACTGGCAGCGCATATGGACAGGTTACAATAAGCTCAAGCCGGGTCGCCTAGTCTTTCCTACTACTCGAGAGGAGGTGGCACGGCAGCCACTCTTTTTTAATGACTTAATCACAGACGCTACTAACAAGCCCCTCGGCACTCTCCACGGACACAACCCGTATGATGGCTTTCTGTGCGCGTCACCGCCGATTGTCAGGGTGCTGGACCTCTACCTGGGGCACGGCGCTATAGCTAGGAAGTCGGGTTCTGAGATTTTTCTCAGGAATCCTGAGATTTCCTGAGATTTTCTCAGGATTTCCTGAGATTTTCTCAGGATTTCCTGAGATATCCTGATTTTTTTCTCAAGATGTCCTGAGAAATCCTGAGAAAAACTGAGATTTTCTCAGGAATCCTGATATTATATCAGGACTTCCTCCTGAGAGTCCTGAGAAGTGCCTGAGATGCGTCTCGCGAGACACTGAGAAACACTGAGAATCCTGAGAAAATCCTGAGATCCTGAGAAAAATGTCGAAACAACACAAAAAATCTCAAGATCTTGAGATTTTCCCGCTGAATCAGAAAAAAATCAGGAAAATCAGGACACTTAGCATGGCACAAAAAATCAGGACAATCAGGACACTTAGCATGGCACAAAAAATCAGGAAAATCAGGACACTGAGCATGACACTTGAGAACTCTCAAGTGCATGAAGACAGGACACTTATGCATTATATGTGGATGCAGAAATGATGCAGTTGACACACATGTTCATTGGAAATAAATAAATATAATGCATGGTCCGGATTCTCCCGATTTCTGGCCTGCGCTGGTTGTCTCCTTGATAATGCAGTGCGACAAGCACACAACAAGTTACATTACAGGCATCATTGCCAGAAATATAATCAATGCCACTCCTCATCAGTGTATGCAGCACTGTCAGAGTTGTCCGCATAATTTACTACAGCACGCTGCCTCTCACTTCTCCTTTGTGAGGGAATGCATGCCTCACCGTTGCTGCTGAACGACGAAACACTAGCTAGGTCATCAGGGCTCGATGCGCTGACACTAGCCGCTGCCATGGACTTGCCAGCAGTGCGGCTCTTGCCACGCGAGCGGTTTGGTAGTGCAGCGGCTGTGTGTGGTTCTACCAAACGACTTTGAGAAATATGTGCCTACTCCATGGCCCCACGTGAGCACGTGCAAAACTCAAGGTATTGAAGAGGCCGCTATCAGCTCACATCAATCGGAGCACTACAGAACAGCATTGGGGCAACTACAGAACAGCAACCCGCGACCTTCAACCATCTTTACGTCATCGCAGCTCCGTCCGGAGTCATGGTTCATGGCGGCAAAGACGGGGTTCGGTATAGGCGCAGCATCACTTACATTCTGCAAGCGCTCCCGCTACTTGCCGCGATGGGGCCATGGAGTAGGCACATATTTCTGAAAGTCGTTTGGTAGAACCACACACAGCCGCTGCACTACCAAACCGCTTGAAGGCGGGTCAGAGCTAGTGATATACTATCTGAGCAAGTGACTTGACTAGTGCGAGACCCAAAGTGGAAATGCCGTGTCTATTCCGGCCTAACATGGCTGATGAAGGCGTTTATGGAATGGTGCGGCTAGGTGCAGGGTTGTGTTGCCTAACATGGCTGCTGAAGGCGTTCATGGGTGCGGCTAGGTGCAAGGTCGCGTTGCCTAATCGCAACCTTTCTAAATTTTTCGCTCGTTGGACCAACGGTCTACCAGGTAACGGTTAAGAGAGGTAGGGCGCGAAGTTGAAAGTTTGGAACGGCACTGTCGTCATGCGGCTATTTCACGGCACCATAACGGCCTTTATTTCAGTTATGTTCAGTTCAGTTTATTCCCACGCCGGTTCCCTAGCCTTGCCCGTACCGGCTTCGGAATAAACGGATGCCGGAACCGTATCCTTGTTCCAATTTTTAACAGGCAGGTACTACTTATATAAAGCCCGAACTAAGAGCTCTTTTGTAGAATGTTCTCACTGCCTAATTGCTTTAGTGACTTTGCGTTAATAATTGTCGGCTGTCAGTCTGTCAGCCAACAATCAGAAATCGTTGTCGCACTTTATAACCTGCTCCAATGGTTGTCCGGCAAAGTCAGGACCAAGCGTTTTCTAGGGTCTGGCAGGACGGCGGTTTTTTAAATGCCTGTGGCTTTCATTGGTGAATACTAGTTACTGTACCTGTAAATTTATCGGCAGTTTGCGGCTCCGACCGTTCTAAAAGGCTTTGAGACAAGTAGTAACCAGTGGAAAGGTAAGATGTCATGACAATACGGAAGATCGCTTGGCTGGAATCACTCGAGACATTCCGCCTGCCGCTGGCTACGGATGTGACCTAGTCGCAATCTTTTTTTTTGCGCAAATTCAAAAAAACGCGTTTGACGTAGCCCTAGCCGTTGTTCGCAGTCAAGTCAGTGCTGGGGCTAGCGGGCAGTGAGGGCACATACACGCTAGCTCGAGCGATGGGGCAACCGATTTCCATACGTAACCAATGAATGCAACCACCGAATAACAAGCGCTGCAGGTGTGGCAGCAGGGGTGGCAGCGAGAACCGCACTAGAAGCGGTTCTAGTAGCGACGACATGTGAGTGACATAAGTAACGGAGAATAAACAGAGCGAGATTCTGGAGCTATCCAAAACCTACAAGGCCGTCATGGACAGGCTGTGATCGAAGAGGAATGGAGCCGGGAAAATGAGCAACTGCGTAGCTGAGCAAGGATACTTATGAGAATTGCTTGGCAGGTTGCATTGGAAGGCCCATAGACCGCAAAAGCGGCATTCTGAGCAAAAGCTGGTTTCTTAGTATAGCATGAACTCTGAATACTTGATTTCTTGTCCTCTTACATGCGTGGTCAAGTTCATGAAGATGACCATCATGAAGTACCGTCCTTGGGCATTTTTGTGCGTACATGCCCGTTTGTTGTCAAAGCACGTCCATGCAGACCTGAATCCCATGCAAGCCCCAAGCGTCAATTGCGACTATCTTTGCAAA
The DNA here is from genome assembly GCA_009746045.1 of Mesostigma viride. NCBI lineage: Eukaryota > Viridiplantae > Streptophyta > Mesostigmatophyceae > Mesostigmatales > Mesostigmataceae > Mesostigma > Mesostigma viride. The sequence goes on along the minus strand of RPFO01000310.1, from coordinate 521,681 downwards.
GGAAAAGCATCTAGACGTGTTCTGATGAAGCCAGTAAGGTCAAATGTTTCATGGTGCTTCCTCATAAGCCACATAGTAGATTAGATACTAACTTGGTTGGTCCATGCGTGAGTATGTGCATGTTGTCATCAGTTTGCTACCTACTTTTTAATTACCTTGCCTACTTACTAGCTTTGTTATTGAAGGTATTTTCCTAATTTTGCACTGGAATTCATTCCTTACATCACTACTATTCTTTCTCCCCTTTGCAATCGCAACAGGAGGGACGGAATGTTATCTTCTCCGCGGTCATGAGGTTGTCCCTTCTGCGTGGTAAGTGTCATAAAGTTGATTAGTCCCTTGGTCCCTCACTTGCTCCTTGCTTCCTTGCATGCTTGCTTGCTGAGTTTGATAAACCCCTTGCTTCCTTGCATGCTTGTTTCCGTCTTTGCGTGCTTGCTTGCTTCTTTGCGTGGTTGCTTTCTTCCTTGATTAGGCCCTTGCTTGGTTGTTTAGCCGCTTGCTGAATTTGATTAGTTCCTTGCTTTATTCCCTTGCTTCCTTGCATGCGTGCTTCCTGAATGTAATTAGTCCCTTGCTTCCTTTCTTAGTCCCATGCTTCCTTTGTAAGCCACTCTTCCTCGCATGCTTGCTGAATTTAATTAATGCCTTGCTTCCTTTGATATGACCTTGCCTACTTGGTTAGGCCGTTCCTTCCCTGCATGCTTGACCACTTGCTGAATGGAATCAGTCCCCTGATTCCTTTGTTAGGCCCTTGCTTCCTTTGTTAGCCCCTCTTCCTTGCATGCTTGCAATTGCTTGCTTGCTGAATCTAATCAGTCCCTTGCTTCCTTTGTTAGGCCCTTGCTTCCTTATTTAGCCACTCTCGTCCTTGCGCGCATGTACGCTTGCTTGCTGAATTCAATTAGTCCCTTGCCCTGAAGAAATTTAGTCTAGTTACCCTGGAGCTTCACAGTTAATAAACGTGTTTTCCCTTTTTCAATGCATCGGTCATATGCAATGTCGTGGTTTCTTGGTCTTGCACATCTCAATAATGGCGGTGCTAGGCTTTCACTTGGGTCACCCTTTCAATGTTTTGTACCAGTCAGAAGTATCTTTTTTTATGCCGAGCATGATGTTGTTTGCTATGCCTTTGGTCTGGTTAGGTGTACATGTGCACATGCTGCAGCCCAGCGTTTCTAATCATGGTCCTGTTTAATGCTGTTTTTCCCCCTTCCTGGTTTATGCGTGCAGGTAAATGTGCAACGAAGCACAGTTTGGCAGAGTATATGAAGAACCAAATGATCTACAAGATCTGCCAAACGATGAAGAAGCAATCCTCTTTTTGTTGTGATTTATTTTTTGCCTATGAATAAAAGATTTTTTAAATAATATTTATCAATGTAATAAATGCACTGATTGTGAGTCATGCCCCTATTGTAATCATCTTGCATTGTCGTATTTCTGACGGTCCCTGATAACACCATTTTTTTGTCCCAGAATGGCTGGAGAATTCGCCTGTGCATGTTCTTGATTTTCTTGAGATTCTACTCGTTTTTTTGTCCTGAGATTTTCTTGAGATTCTACTCGTTTTTTTGTCCTGAGATTGTCCTGAGATTTTGTCCTGAGATTGTCCTGAGATTTTGTCCTGAGTTTTTCACCAGAATCTCAGGACCCGAGGTGTGCACTTACCAGATTTTGTGAAGACGAAATATCAGGATGAATCTCAGGACAATCTCAGGAAAACTCAGGATTAATCTCAGGACAATCTCAAGATATTCTCAGGACATCTCAGGATTTCTCAGGATTTCTCAAGATTTGTCAAAAAAAAACTCAGGAGAATCTCAAGAGATCTCAGGACGAATTTTTTCCGACTTCCTAGTGATACGTATCGACGGCTCAGCTACGACGAGGTCAGCACTTGGGTCTCCCACATGCCCTCCCTGCAAGCGTGGCAAACTCTTATAAGTGCGATACCAGCTGCGTGGCATGCTTTGATGACTGCCCCACGCAAGCCAATTATAACCGGCGACTGGGTTAGCTTCTACGCCGACGGAGTCACGCCTGCGTGCAAGGGTTTAGTCGTGACGGTTCTGCCACATGAGGGGCTCCAACTACAACTGCTGGAAGCTATTTCTGGCCACAATGGATGTCTGTATCAACTATCCACCTTATATGCGTACACGCCAGCTTCCCAGTGTCACCGCATACGCGTAGTCCCATGGTCTGTGCCAAGATCTTGCATGATCCAGCCGGACCCATTATCCCCGGTTGAGAGCATTACATGGCTACACGTGGGCAACACACGGCTCGATCTACTACATCTGGACCCGGTTGAATTTGGATGGGTCTTAACCAAGGGGGACATCAGAACCAGCAAATGTATCTTTGAGTACACCGCAGATTGGGGTTATGATATCTTGTTGCATACGTACCATCAGCCCCATCCGGGCCGAGCCCGCTGGGGAATACATTGGCCGGGCTACACTTGGGTTAAGATGATTACCCTGGCGGTAGACCACCCTCTCGTGGACCGCAGGGCCACTGATGTACAACATCTTTTGATGCATAGGGCGATAGGGGTCTGCGCTACGCTCCACGAGCGTTTTGGTCATGATGCATCATGCCTGTGCACGCACCCTAGTGAAACCATTGAGCACAGATTTCTTTACTGTAATCTCCCTGGGGTTTGGACGTGGCTCATTAACATCTGGGCCGCATGGACGGCATCGCCACCCACTCTCCCAATCAGCGTGCGTACCATCATTTTCGGTATTGCTGGCACACCAGGGACCGAGCTTTCAGTTTCCCAAGCAGAATGGATATGGCTGCGCACTACTATGCTATACGCGATCTGGACCATACGCAACGAGACAGTCTTTAAGGTCCGCGAGGAGTATACCCGCGGCGGCGTAGTCCGGCGCTTTATATACCTATGGAATGCGGCTATGCGCCGCTACTGGCTGTTAGCTCAGGAACAACACAGGGTGTGGGACCCAGGGCCCAATAACGACAAGCCCAGCCCGCTCCAGCTTTTTCATGATCTACTGGGCCGTAATCAGGTATTCACCAGTATGCCTCATGGCGACATTACTCAGGTCCAATGGCTTCCCTGGTCTAATAACGCGCCCTATTAGCCTTTCACCTGTCACCGCCACACGTGTGTGTGCCCACCTTCATTAGGATTCGCTGATACTCATTTCCCCTCTCACCTCTTTGGTCCATAACTGGCTAATAAATATACCCATTTCCCCGAAAAAAATTAAAACTACCAATGCGGAGGGTGTATTCATTGTGCCGGACGGTTTGTTGACAGAATCCGTGCTCTGAAATGCACGTGGCGGAAAAACACCTGTCTGTAAATATCAAAACATATCTGTAATTTCCGGGCCTCAACTTTACTAATCTGTAAAATTCTCTAAATTTAAATATACTGTACGGTGTACCCACTTCTCTCTCTGAAAGGGGAGTACACTTCGGGAATTAATATTCCTGTATATTACATTCATTTAGGATTCGCTGATACTCATTTCCCATTTCACCTCTCTGGTCTATAATTGGGAATATACCCATTTCCCCAGGATTTCCCCGGAATATTCCTGTATATTCTTTTTGGTTTTTTTATTACCGTTTTTTTCCGGGTAAATGGGTATTTTTTATCAACCAATAAGAATATCGTTAGGTTAAGAGGTAATAATTAGTATATAGGATATAGCTAAATTAGTATCTATCTAACCATATTAAAAACCATCGGGCATCCTGTGGTCCGTACGCGTATAGGATAATAATTCATCATCGAAAGTAACGCAAGACGATTTGATATGGAGATTGCCGCTGAAGTCGCGAAACGCTCGTTTTGCGGTGTTGTGATGACACAAAAATCGTGTTAGTTAGTTGAATCCCACGCCGTACAATAAGGACATGGGCAGCAGAGTCTACAAAAATCGTGTGCGACTCATGTCAAAAATCGTGTATGACTGACGTGCATGGCCGTATGGAATGCATGGCCGTTTGGAATGTATGGGTAGTGCGGAGCTTGGTGCCGACTGCCGCGGTATGTGTCACAGCCAATATGGATGCTTGTCGGCTCATGACGTGCATGCATATGATGCTACCGTGTTCCTCGCGGCTACGATGCGGCAAATCTGTATCGGCTATCGATGAAGACAATAGCAGTTCTGCCATATGTTTTATGTACAGGATGGACAGCTGGAGAATTTTGGCAGCAGTACTAATTGATCGTTAGAATCAACGACGAAGCCAATCAAACTTTTGTTATTTTTATTTTCCGGCATGTCCGTGATAACAAACTCTGAGAATTTCCCCGCCACGCTTGTCATCAGAGCGACCTGCTGAATAACAGATGAAGCTGCGGTTTTGGGGAACTCGGGGCTCTATCAGCAAAGCCGGCGCCAGCACACTGAAGTACGGCGGGAGCACGTCGTGCGTCGAAATTTGCTCTAGCCGAGGCACGTTGATTATTCTCGACTGCGGCACAGGCGCGATGGCACTCGGGGATGCCCTGCAAAAGAAAGGGGGGCCTATTACGGGCTACATGTGTATCAGCCACACGCATTGGGATCACATCCAAGGGCTGCCATTTTTCACCCCGCTCTTCGTCCCTGGCAATACCTTCCACATTTTCGGCCCGAAGGGCCTGGACAAATGCCTGAAACAGACGTTGGAGATGCAGATGCAGGACAGCTACTTACCCATCAACGCCGACGCATTCGGCGCGGTTGTAAAATACCACGACATCGGCGAGGAGAGCTTCATGGTGGAGGACGTGCGGATATCGACGCACTACCTGAACCACCCCGCGCTGACGCTCGCATACCGAGTAGAATGCGACGGCGCCTCGGTCGTGTACTGTACGGACCACGAGATGTACGACCGCAGCCTCGCGGGGGGCAGCTACCCTGGTTAGTGCCGCTGCTCCTATCCTCCCTCCCTTGCTTCCGTGCTCCCGTGCTCCAGTGCTCCCATGCTTTAGCTGACATCACCGCCACCTCCCATCCCATGCATATGTGCATGCTCCTCTACCTTGGTGCTCTTCCCTGCCTTCAAGCGAATCCTCATCTGTTCCCATCCCTCCTCCCTCACGGCGTGTCCCTCTTTACAATTAGTCCATACACTATTTGTAAAATTAATGCATGCACCCACCCACCACCATGATATTCCCGGGCCCACTTCAAATGTTCCGCCGTCCAAGCCAAGTGTGTGACACTTTTTCGCTATTTTCGCAAAAAAAAAATAAAATTTCGCACGAGTTCGCGTGATTTTTGCGTGATTTTCGCAAAATTTTCACACATTTTCGCACGATTTCGCACGATTTCGCACAATTTTGCATGATTTCGCACGATTTCGCATGGATTTCAACCAAGGGTCGTTTTGGGGAGTGACGTTTGACAAAATTTCGCATGGATTCACACACGTTGTGCACATCAAAATTTTTTACCGTCGACATTTTTCACATGAAATTTCGCACGATTTCAGCAAATTTCGCACAATTTCGCACGATTTCAGCAAATTTCACACGATTTCAGCAAATTTCGCACAATTTCGCACGATTTCGCACGGCGAATCACTCTGCAGAGTGACGATCGTCGAAAAAGTGCAAAAAACGACAAAAAGTGTCACACTTTTCGGAACATTTGAAGTGGGCCCGGCCCCGGGCCGCCCGCCCGCCGGCCGGCCGGCCCGCCCACCCGCCGCCCGCCCGCCCGCCCGCCCGCCGCCCACCCACCCACCCCCACCCGGCACCCACCTATTCACGGACCCATGCACCAACCCATGATATTTTTCCTAAAATAAGGCATTGTCGTCCTAAAATAAGGCATCTTTATACGTGTGACCAGGATAGTATTGTACACCACATTGTTATTACTAACCTATCTTGGAAGCTATTGTACACCACATTGTTATTACTAACCTATCTTGGAAGCTATTGTACACCACATTGTTATTACTAACCTATCTTGTAAGCTATTGTACACCACATTGTTATTACTAACCTATCTTGGAAACAGAATCATCCAGGCAGGACTCCCCCATTGAACATTCGTCATTATTGGGGGGGTGGGGGTGGGCAGGGGTGTAGCTCTGTGAGGACTATGCTGGTGCCAGGGTATTCTTGCATTTACTATCTTAACTGTTCCGTTATTGATTAAACGGGTAATGACAAATGGCTAGTTTCTTGACCATACTTGCATACGTACGTCTCTGCTGCGCGGAGTGGGGAGTCTAAGTGAGTAGAATGGGAAGCAGCCATGCGCGCAATGAAGCTGTGCCACATGCCAACATTGCTCTTACACTTATCCTGGCCATATTTCTTATTTTATTTTCTGCACCAGTGACGGTAAACAAGATCAGACAATATTCAAGTGTCCACCAGCCTCAGTAGTGGGCCGGTGGTAGAGAAACATCAAGTACTAGACTGGTGCTTTCAAGTACCTGTGGACGTCTCCTGGGTGACTCTTCCACTGCCACATCCATAGCATCATGCCACATCCACAGCATCATGCCACATCCATAGCATCATGCCACATCCATAGCATCATGCCACATCCATAGCATCATGCCACATCCATAGCATCATGCCACATCCACAGCATCATGCCACATCCACAGCATCATGCCACATCCACAGCATCATGCCACATCCATAGCATCATGCCACATCCACAGCATCATGCCACATCCATAGCATCATGCCACATCCACAGCATCATGCCACATCCACACCATCATGCCACATCCACACCATCATGCCACATCCATAGCATCATGCCACATCCATAGCATCATGCCACATCCATAGCACCATGCCACATCCACAGCATCATGCCACATCCACAGCATCATGCCACATGCGTATCGTCACGGTTAGTAATGAGTTGGTGAAAATGATAGCCAGTTGCTGCCTATCGGGCAACGCCATGCACCATCGCATGGGACAGGCCGGTACATAGATACATACAGACAGACAGACGTACATGGTATGTACAAACCAATGCACGGGAGAATCTCGACTGTTTGTGGTAGAGCAATGGGCTGGGTTATGATCTAGTGCAGTTTCTGGCATCAACATGAGGATTTATTTGTGATACAGGCAGGTTTTGCGGCTGCTAATATGTGTTCGGCATTTGTAACCGTCTGTTTCACTGGCTAGCTGGCTGGTTGCCCCCATGTTGTGCTCAATTCAAAGATATGCCTGCCCTGATCGCTAACTGGCAATGGCCTACCGGCGTAAACATGCATGTACTAACTGCATGTATGTATGTACTGCAGCTAACTAGCAATGACCTAGCGGCAACATGTTCCTAATCCAACCCCCATAAACAATGTGTATGTACTAACTCCATGTATTTGTGCACTGCAGCTAACTAGCGATGACCTAGTTAGCATTGTCCTAATCCACCCCTCGTAAACATGTATGTACTGCAGCTCCCGGGAGCGCCGACGACCTGCACTGCAGCTTCATCCGGGGCTGCTCACTGCTCATCCACGACTCACAGTACACCAAGGAGGAGTATCAGGAGAAGGTCGGCTGGGGGCATTCGACGTGGGAGTATGTCATCCACATGGCCGCGTGGGCACAGGTAAGGCCGCCTCATGGGTACGATGCTTCCAGTGATGTGGGGGTACGTGGTTCACATGGCCGTGTGGGCGCAGGTAATTACTGCCTCGGTCACTGTGCAAGGGCCCGCGATGGCAGCCGCTAGAGCTCTAGCGCTAGCTACCACAGCTCCACTGCTTACGGTGATTATGAGGCCGTGTCCTGGTGACCAGTGCAACAACCTGTGGGGTGCCTTTGCCGCGGGTAGCATGGTCATCGCACGCGCAGTTTGCCTAGCTTGGGCCATGGGTGTAACAGCCTAGCATTAGCCGCGGTTGTAATAGCCTAGCATGAGCCGCAGGTTACCTCTCTGCATCCCTCTCACTTTGACGCACCCAGCGGTCACCCGTACTGGACTCTCATCCCATCGCAACGCTGTGTGCTTTGGTCTTGTGCTGCCATCTGCAACAAGAGGATGCTGACCTAGTCAACACATCCAAGAGCTCAGAGGCCTTCAAATCTGTCCATGGCATACCATGAGGATTGGGTAGACATGGACTAAATGTTCAAGTCCAGCCTGTGGTGGTTGTTCATTGATATCGTTCTTGTTGGCACTTGCTCCTAGGGGTGAAGCCATGACACGCCATTCGTCTCCCCCCCCCCTTTCTCTGCTTCTGTCTCCCCCCCCCCTTCCCCCCCCCAGCCCCCCCCCTTCAGTTAGATGAGATGCTTAGGCTGACACACGGATTTCCGGCCTGCGCGCCGCGTATTGCCTACCGCGGCTGAGCGGGACACCTCAGTACTGTACGGCAGGGCGTACGGTACTGAGGCGTCAGGTGGACTGACGTGCAGTTAGTGCCAGACTGTTCCTAGATGCTAGTTCGACCCGCCAGGTCCGGTGTAGCCGGGCCTGACGGGCCGAGTCTTAGCTGGTTGCTAGTGACGTGGTCGCATGGCATTGCAGTGTACAGTTGTCCACTGGTCGAGTGCTGCAGGTAGCACCGCCATAGGCATATAGGCGTAGCACTGGGGAGTGCCGCAGCACCCGAGTTTGCCCAGACGTTCCATTCTGAGCCCTCAGCTTCCATTGCTCTCTCATTGTATTATTGTAATACAATCATCATTCGCTCTCAGCTTTCGCAGTTGTTCGTCGTCCCTAGTCTCCATCCAACTTGGACTGAAAAGTTCGATATTTTTTTTTTACAATCAAAAAAAAGATATGGCTTCCAACAACGGCAACAACGGCAACAACAACAAGGGGAAGGCGCCTGCCAGGCGCACCTCACCCCGCCTTTCGCCGGAGGGCACGCCCTCCACCAACGATGCGAGGGTGACGCCCAACGTCACCTTCCGCACGGTGGTCGCTGACCAACCCAGGCGTCGGGGCCCGCAGGTGGGGCCCGGCGCCCGGGGAATGGCGAGCGGTCGTCCGTTTGCCATAGGCGGTTCGTCCGCCATGGCACCTGGGGGGCAGGTCCCCCGGGCACGCAATGCCCCCGTCGCAGGTGACGGGGGTCGTGAGCGGAGTGATTCCTCCGAGGAGGATGGCGAGGTGCAGCCTGCGAGGCCTCGGCCTTCGCTTGAGCTTTCGTCGCAGACACCTGCGACGTCTGGCAACCTTTCCGTGGGCCGACAGATGGCCATCATGGACATTGACCGGTATGGGGCACATGTTCCGCCCCCGGTCGCGTTCGGGCGCCCCCCCATTTTCTCCCCATTGGGGAGGACGACATCCCCGCGTTCATTTCGATGAACGGCCGGATCTTACGTCAACGTTTTCAGATGCTTCCAGATGAGGAGATGCACGCGATAGAGGTGCATCGGGTACAAACGCTGGTCGAGGGGCGGCTGAGGATGCAGTTCTCCTTGGTTCAGGTAGCAGTTTGGCTGTACTGTTTCGCCAATCGGCCGAGGCACAATCCCGGCACTGTTGATCAGTGGGCGTCCCGGCAGCGCCAGAGAGAGGCGCTGAGCGTGGTCGCCCGACAGGAGATCCAACTGACTCCGTTGGGGCCGTGGCCCCAAGTCACGCCAGTTGGCTGGGGCCCGGAGCGGCGTGAGGCGGCTGCGATGCCGCCTGCGACGGAGCGCGGGGCGGCAGACGCCCCCAACACGCCCATGGGTGGTGAAGCCACCCAGGACCCTCTGGCAGGTCAGAGGGTCCAACCTCAGCCGCAGGCTCCCCCGCCCAGCGTGGGGGGCCAGGTGGCTGAGGAGGCCACCGGGGTCGCAGGGACCCCGGCGGCGACACAAGCGCCCGGGGTCGCAGGGACCCCGGCAGCGACGCCGGCGCCTCCGGCGCTGGCGGGGGATGCAGCCCCCATGGAAGGTGTCACGGGCACCTCCAGTGGCTCTGGGGGGCAGGCCCCCTCTAGCCGCACCAAGGACAAGGCCCTGGCAGGGCCGGAGGGGCCTCAGGGTCCCACCGCAGCAGGGCAGCCAGCACTGCTGGAAGGCGACCTGGAAGGTCGGGACTTCATCACCCTGGGTGATGAGGCCGTGTGGCGTGCCATACAGACAGCCACAGCCTCCTTCCGTGGGCTGGCCGACCGGAGCCAGCAGATGCATGTTGCGGAGGCGGGGAGCCTGGTGTGTGCGATTATCACGCACATCCTGGGCTTGCCCAACCTCCATGCAGACACACGCAGGGTGTGTGACGACCTGCTGCCTGCCCTGCAGGCTCTCCTCTCAGGGAGGAGGGTGCAGGGCAGGGGTGCGTCTGGTGCGTCTGGAGCTCCTGCACAATGCCATCCTGAAGGGGCGGGTAGGTGGCTGCCTACCTGGCTGCATCATGATTTACTAACCCTACTGACGATGAAGTGTCCCTCTCTCCCACCTTCCATGATTGGGAGGAGGCCCGCAGCAGGAGGCGGGAAGTGACACACACTCACACCCCCACCCAGCCCACCCCTATGTTGTCTAACCCTCCTACACAGCCCATGTTTGCCCATCCTGCTCAGCTCACTCAAGTAGCACTTCCCTCTCAGCAGGTCTCTCCTGTGAATGCTGCAGCAGCAACACCATCTTCTCCCTCTCCCCCTGCATCCCCCTCTAGGTTGCCCACTTACAATGAAAACCGTCCTGTGGATAGGATTAATGTCAGGGGGCTGCCTGAGGGGTATACTAGGGAGCAGGGGAATCATGCACTTCTCTCTCTGCAGCTGGCTAGGGAGGAACTGAATGTCAAGAATTGGTTTGGATCTCTCATGCAGGGGGATTTTTACCATCAGTCCTCCTCAGATTCAGAATCTCATTCTTGTCTTCCAGCGTAGGTATCCCAAGTGGCAGGACACGCAGGCTAGGGCAGTTTGGGAGGCTTTCATGAAGGAGCTAACTGACCTCCTCTCCACCCCCTCATCTGTGGACATTATGGGGCATTCAGGTGGGTAGAGGAATACAGGGTCACATCAGTGGACTATGTGGCTGAGACAAAGAAATATGAGCTAGCCATCAAAGCACGTCCTGATGTCCAGCAGCTAGATCACAAGTTCTTGCTGCGTTCCTTCCTTGAGAAACTCAAACTTGACAAAAACACCTACGCTATGCTTGCAACAGGAATGGCAAAGTACTGGGAGGACATGAAGGAGGCATTGGATTATATCAAGCTGGCCTTGGCTCCCCTTAGCCAGGGGGCCATGGGCACCTCTGTAAAGAGGGTCAGGGGGGAAGAGAGGGAGGAGGAGGATAGGGAGAGGGAAGACAGGAGCAAGAGACCTGTCACTATGGCAGAAGTCAAGTCCCTGCTGGGACAAATGTTTAAGGGCAAGGGCAAGGGCAAGGGCAAGGGCAAGGGCAGGGGCTGGGGCAAGGGCAAGGGTAAGGGGCAGTCTCCCTCCAAGGGGGGCAGCTCCAGCAACAACAACAACAACAGCAACAACAACAACAACAACAACAACAACAACAACAACAACAACAACAACAACAACAACAACAACAACAACAAGAAGCAGGACAAGGAGGACAAGTCTTCTCAGCGGTGCACCCGCTGTGGCATGAAGTACCACCTGCGGCCCACCTGCCGCAAGAACGTGGACGAGCTGGGGCATTTGGACGTCCTGTGCCACAAGTGCCACGGGCCGCCCCACGGTGACCCCAAGGACTGCAAGCGGCCTCCTTACGGCAAGAAGTGTGAGTCTCCCTCTCATGCTGGCTTGAGTGTGCCTGCTTCACCTCTTTCATCTGCATGCCCCACTGTCAGAGCAGTGAGCAGTTCTGGAAAGGTGCTACAGCTGGTTTCAGAAGATTATGTCTCTAAACCAACCTTCACATCTATGGTTCCCAAGGTGTGCAGAGTGTCCCCAGCAGAGGATGCTCAGATCAGTTTTCAGGAGCTTGCTTTGCAGTTGCATTTCCTTTATGGGCATGAAGTGAGTGCAGAGGTGGTGGCAGCAGCAATAGGGGGGGCAGCACTCAGACGTGCATGCCAGGTGGTCAGATCCCACTGCCAGCATTGTCAGTTCAATGCACCCAAACCCCCTAAGTGGCATGTAGCTACCCCACCTAAGAGCAAGGGCAGGGTGGTAGGAGATGTCTTTCATATCAAAGGACAATCTTACTTGGCACTTAAAGATGCATGGTCAAGGTACACAACCATTGAACCATTACCTGGAATGGACAAGACACAGTTGCTCAGGGCTCTCTTGATTGCTCAGGCCAGGTACTACCCTGTGGAGGCATTGTTACTGGATCAGCAGTTCACGTGTCTTGCCAATGAACCAGGGTGTGAGGCTATTGATCTGGCTGGGCTAGAAGATCATGAGAGGCAAGGCATTATTGAAAGGGCCATCAGGTCCATTAAAACCCTTGTAGCCAAAGAAGATGGCAATCTGCTGGCTGACAGTGGGTCATATGCTGACAGAGCTCTGTGGTCCACCAGGTTGTGCCAAGTCCTCAACAGGAGGCCACTCATGAAAACCCCACAAGGGGTGGTCATTACACCAGATGGATTGCATGCAGGCATTTATCCACCTGAGGTACTAGCCCTCTACAACGCACAGCGAGCACAGACAGCTAGCAGGTTAGCTGTCAAGGATGCAAAGCATCCACGTCCCACCTTCAGAGAAGGGGATCAGGTCCTATTCTACAAGGAGTCGGGACTAGGCAAGGTGGGTACCTGGCATGGGCCAGCCACCATCCTAAAGTTTAACACCACTGGCAGGACAGTGTTAGTTAAACACAATGACACGGGAAAAATTCACAGGTGTTCACCTCACAGGATGAAATTGTATTTTCCAACTGTGTCAGACGTGGCAGAGGAGGAAGAGCTGTTGGCCGACAGCCCTGTACAGTTGCCTGGCATCCCAGCGTTGCCCAGTGAGTGGTTGTTTGGAACACCCACTGGTGAGTGTGAGAGCCACACCCACTGTGACACCCAGGTCACCCTTGATGATTGCAGGCAGTCACTGCAGGCTTGGCCCCCTGCAGCAGAGGGTCACATTGGCAAAACAGGTGATCAGCAACCTATCACCTCTTCAAGTGTGAACATAGCTCAGCCACTAGCTGCACCTTCCAAACGCAGCCTAGCAGACGCTGTTCGCATTTTACAAGCAGCTCATAGAGCCAAAGCTCAAACTGCTGCAGGATCAGCTAAGGTGGGGAAGGTTGGGCAGAATGACAATAGCCCATTTATGGTTGCAGTGGACACACAAGCCCAGGTCAGCATTATCAGTGCCCTGGCTGTGCCCCATTTGCCTTTGGAACCTTCACCCTGGCACCATGTGGCTGATTTCTCAGGGCAGTCATCCCTCAAGGTATTAGGTCAGGTCATGTTGACTATACTCGGTATCCCCACTCCTTTTCAGGTATTGGAAGGTTATAAAGGGAATGCTTTGTTGGGGGATCCTTTTCTCTGTTACCCTGGTGTCCTCATCTCCAGTGATAGACTATCCATCCAGGACATGGGTGGTGTTGATTTGAATCATTTCAAAATTTCCCTTGAAAAACTTCTTAAAACCAACATTGCTTCTGTAAAATTTGCTACACCCAAATATGCCCCAGGGCAAGAACCCTGTGTGGCAGACTTGGTTCACAACCAAAAACTTCATCCCACCTCATTTGGATTGGGCAAGCATGATGTGGCAAAAATGTCTCCTCTCTCTTATGAACAGATAGAGCAAGACTGTCGCACACACATAGGATTCCTAAAATGGGTGGAGGCCTTCAACAAGGCCAGGGAAGAATGGGTAGTGCCAGATCCTCTTAGTCCTTCACATACTCCACCTGTCACACCTATTGACAAAAAGCCTGCAGGGTGCAAGCATTTGCGCCTGAAGTTTGTGTGTAAACATAAGCCAGCAGCAGATGGGTCAGTCATTTTACATGCTAGACCTTGTGTGACAGAGTTCAAGGGCACCACTGATCTGACAGAGGCAGAGTTGTACACGCCAGGCATTCAGCAAACATCCCTAAAAATCCTGCTGTCTGTCTTTGTGGGTCACCTCAATGATGGGGATGATTATGTATGTAAGGCTACAGACATTAAAAGGGCTTTCCTGAAAGGCTCACCTGAGATAGCACAACAAGTGTGGCATGGTCGGGTGTATGTAGTCTCCACTCCCAGAGTTTGGGCAAAACTGTTCGTCGTCCCTAGTCTCCATCCAACTCCTTCCCCCCCCCAGCCCCCCCCCTTCCCCCCCCCTTCTCCCCCCCTTTCCCCCTCCTTCCCCCCTTCCCCCCCCTTCTCCCCCCCTTCTCCCCCCTTCTCCCCCCTTCTCCCCCCTTCTCCCCCCTTCTCCCCCTTCTCCCCCCTTCTCCCCCCCTCTCCCCCCCTTCCCCCCTTCTCCCCCCTTCTCCCCCCTTCTCCCCCCTTCTCCCCCCCTTCTCCCCCCTTCTCCCCCCTTCTCCCCCCCTTCTCCCCCCTTCTCCCCCCTTCTCCCCCCTTCTCCCCCCTTCTCCCCCCCTTCTCCCCCCTTCTCCCCCTTCTCCCCCCTTCTCCCCCCTTCTCCCCCCTTCTCCCCCCTTCTCCCCCCTTCTCCCCCCTTCTCCCCCTTCTCCCCCCTTCTCCCCCCTTCTCCCCCCCTTCTCCCCCTTCTCCCCCCTTCTCCCCCCCTTCTCCCCCCTTCTCCCCCCCTTCTCCCCCCTTCTCCCCCCTTCTCCCCCTTCTCCCCCCTTCTCCCCCTTCTCCCCCCTTCTCCCCCCTTCTCCCCCCTTCTCCCCCCTTCTCCCCCCTTCTCCCCCCTTCTCCCCCCTTCTCCCCCTTCGCCCCCCTTCGCCCCCCTTCTCCCTCCCTTCTCCCCCCTTCTCCCCCCCTTCTCCCCCCTTCTCCCCCCTCTCCCCCCTTCGCCCCCTTCGCCCCCCCTTCTCGCCCCCTTCTCCCCCCTTCTCCCCATTTCTCCCCCCTTCTCCCCCCTTCTCCCCCCTTCTCCCTCCCTTCTCCCCCCTTCTCCCCCCTTCTCCCCCCTTCTCCCCCCTTCTCCCCCCTTCTCCCCCCTTCTCCCCCCTTCTCCCCCCTTCGCCCCCCTTCTCCCCCCTTCTCCCCCCCTTCTCCCCCATTTCTCGCCCCCTTCCCCCCCTTCCCCTCACCCCTTCTCCCCCCTTCTCCCCCCTTTCCCCCCCCCTTTCTCCCCCCTTCCCCCTCCCCCTTCTCCTCCCCTTCTCCTCCCCTTCTCCTCCCCTTCTCCTCCCCTTCTCCTCCCCTTCTCTCCCCTTCTCTCCACCCCTCCCACTGGTTTTCTAACCAAGTTTGTCCCACTCCCCATTCTGCCCCTGCCCCCTCCCCACCCCCAGGTGGGCATCGTCGCCCTCTTCCACCACGACCCTCGCCGCTCCGACGAGCAAGTGGACGCGATCCTGGCCGCCGCCCGCGACAAGATGCGGGAGCTCACAGAGGACACGGCGGGGATGCAAACCAAGGTGATTGCGGCGCAGGAGCTGTGGTCGCTCGAGGTGCAGCCCGCGCCGGTGACGTGTGCCAGGGTGTTCCCGCACCCCAGCGCACCGTCCATGGATTTGGATCACGTGCCCTCGTTCGCGTTATTGCCGACACCGCCCTTGTCCCTGTCGCCTCCCACCTTGTCAGCCGCGGTCGTGGGTTGCGCCTGCAGTGGGGGGAACCCAGATGCGCCCCTGCCCAGCCTGCCCTGCGTGGTTGAGGATACCAGCCTGCCCTGCGTGGTTGCGGATGCCAGCCTGCCCTGCGTGGTTGCGAATGGCAGCCTGCCCTGCGTGGTTGCGGATACCAGCCTGCCCTGCGTGGTTGCGGATGCCAGCCTGCCCTGCGTGGTTGCGGATGCCAGCCTGCCCTGCGTGGTTGCGAATGGCAGCCTGCCCTGTGTGGTTGCGGATACCAGCCTGCCCTGCGTGGTTGCGGATGCCAGCCTGCCCTGCGTGGTTGCGAATGGCAGCCTGCCCTGTGTGGTTGCGGATGCCAGCCTGCCCTGCGTGGTTGCGGATGCCAGCCTGCCCTGCGTGGT